>LPNX010136766.1:711-13335 GCA_001517045.1 Pseudotsuga menziesii
CTGTGTGTTGTGGTACCCCAAGCCATAGTAATTTCTCTCCGTAACAATGTGATGTAATCCAAATCTCTTGGTCTATAAGAGAGTTGAAGGAGACCCTTTTGGGTATGTGTTGATTCTAGTTCATCACGCATTGCATGTTGTGTACGTCATTTGTACACACATGATTGTGACATGATTGGGTGATGGAGCTTGATGTGATGCATATGTGAGGATGCCATGTAATCTCAAAGATCTATTTTTAGAGCATTGGAATATGAAACCCTTCCCGTGGACGTAGCCCATATTGGGTGAACCACGTATATCGATGTTCTCTTGTTGTTCTCTTTCCTCCAACTTTATTTCATGTTTTGTGTTGCTTGGTAGATAGAATGATAGAATAGTAATGCTTTCCATATTTTATATTGTGTTATGATATTATTTCATATGTTCACAATATTCTAACATGGCATCAGAGTAGGTTGCTATGCTCTACCTTCTTTGGTGATTTTTTTGTTTTGCTCAATATTATAACATGGTCTCACTCTTCTAATACTGATAAGTATGCTTTATATGTGTTATCTTGTGATCATTATTTTCTTTATTTATATGTTATTTTTGACCTTTGTGTAAAAGCAATTTTATAGTTTTTATAAGTAATCTCTTTATGATCATTAAATGCTCTTGTTAATTAATTTATTGAGTAAAATCAAAATTTTGAATCTATGTGATATCATGGGTTGATCATAATTTTCTATATGTTGATCATGTTAAACATTTTGATCTATTTTCATATATATCATGTCATGTTTATTTCGATCATCTTTCACTCAATGTTTATATGGCTTTGAGCAATCTTATAATCTTGAAATCTTTGTCATGAGCACCTTGTTCTTTTTGCATTGATATTTATATTCTTATGATTGCAGAGGTTGTATTGTTCCTAATTGTCTATAACATTCCTATATAGAGGAATTGACATGTCTTTCTTGTCTCTAACATTCCTATATGGAAGCATTAACATTTTTAGGGCATTCATCTCTTGCATATTAACATGGTGTTAACAAGAAATGAACATGTTCTTAAGATTAGTTGCTCGATGGCTATATGTTTTCATATATTTAAGCGATATATTGGCTCATTATTCTATATTGGTATCTATTATGCTCGCTCATGTTTATGCTCCTCTATTTATTATATCACATCATGTCTTTTTTCTTGATAATCTTTTGCTCAAAATTTATATGGTCTTGCATAAAAGCAATTACTATTATTTATATGTTCTTGAGCAATGTCGTTTTATCATCTCTTATGATTTTTGGGTTTGTCATGTTTATTATATGCTTTACTCTTGGAAGTTATTTTGTGCAGATTAGCTATCTATGTTGTGGGATAGTTTGCTTCTGCTATTCCTTTCTTGTATAAGCATATGATAGTTGCAGATATATGGTTTTTCAACATTGTTCCTCTTTTCAACTTATCCTTGAGTGCAACAAATATGGTTGATGTTAAGAATGAATATAATGTTGAATTTTATGATATTATATCACAATATTCTAGTAATGTGGTATGATGGAAATCCATCTCCTACTGTTCATGCATCTTTCGGCTGTGTTGTGAAGACTGTCTGCTTGGCTCATGTTTCGATGGAAAGACCATTTGGATCTTGTATTCACAATGTAATCTTCAGTAAGATCTCTCTGAAGGCTGTTTAGATGTATGGATCCAGGGTTCTTGTCTTCGTCATACGGTCTACTGCAGAGTTCTTTCAACTATCAGTTGAGTTATATGTTGTGATGATTTTGCATCCACATGTTTTGTTGTATTGGCCATACATTGTTGTGTTATGAAAACATTCATCATACAACATGGTTCAAATGCAGTTTCATGAGAAGTGGATCTTGTCTTCATCAAGTCCATGAGGCGAAGTGTTTTTTTTTCTACATCATATGTAGCATTCTGGAAGTTGTCATCAAGGGGGATGTTGGTGTGTTTCTACATTCCTTCCATTTGTATTCTTTTTCCCATTCATCATTAAGGGGGGGTTTTAGAATATGTAATGATGACTTATGTGGTATATTGGTAAAATATCATTTAAAGGCATAAAATTAGTCTAATATTATAAAATAGAGTTATCCCACATGCATCATTGTAATTATATCATTTGTAACCATTCTCTATATAAAGAGGTGGAAATTCATTTATCCCACNTAGTACATAAGAGACGTGAAGGAGACCCTTTTGGGTATGTGTTGATTCTAGTTCATCAGGCATCACATGATTGTGTATGTCATTTGTACACACATGATTGTGACACAATTGGGTGATGGAGCTTGATGTGATGCATATGTGAGGAATCCATGTAATCTTGGAGATCTATTTTCATAATAATGGAAGATGCAACCCTTCCCGTGGACGTATCTCATATTGGGTGAACTACGTATATCAATGTTCTCTTGTTGTTCTCTTTTATCCAATTTTATTTCATGCTTTATGTTTCTTGGTAGATAGAAGGATAGACAAGTAATACTTTCTACATTTTATATTGTGTTATGATATTATTTCATATGTTCACAATATTCTCACAAGACAGTATGACAGAATATCAGTAGCAGAAGGCGTGCAAGTAGCACAACGCCTGGAAAACGATGGTAAGACATAATGCTGATAAATTTTCATGCCTTAACGTTCGTGGGTACGAGCTTAGCTAGAGTTGGTAGAAACCACACGCATGAAGGAATATTTGTAAGTCAGGCCATTAGTGGCTCCCGTTAGGTGTTGCTAGAATAGGAAAGACAACATGTTGGATGGTGATAGTAAGTTGATAGAGATAAAGACATAAATGAGTCTATAATGAGTTTGAATAGAGTCTGTATTGAGTCAGAATTGAGTCTATATCAAGTATGTAGGGAATCAATATCGAGTCTATAATGGGGCTATAAATGAAGGAACCCAAGTTGTATGCGGGTTACACATTCTTGCGATAGTTAGTAAGTGTTAGACATGATCTAGACAGTCAGTCTATTTTAGACATTCTCCCTACAATCATTTGTTGTAGAATATCGCTGGATGAAAAGCATGAGCTCTTGGTTGGTGGCTCTGTATTGATGAGTGCATCAGAGTAAAGGATCTCTAGCTGAGTGCACAGAAGAGTAGGAAAGGTTGAGTCGATCCAGGCTGTGTGCGTATCACTAGTAGAAGTAGAGTAGGAAGAGAACATAGAGAAGATCAAAGAGCATGAGAGGGAGGAAGAGTCTCTAAAGGTAGAGAAGAAGATGATGAGCATAGTCTGCAGCTTAGTGCAGAGACGAAATGTGCATCTATTTCCTCATGCTAGATGAAGAGCACCTTGTGGATTCTTCTAAGATGGGTTTCCACGTTATATTCTGTGTATATGTGTGAATGATGAAAGTATTTTTATATATAGGTGTAAATGTTATATGGAATGAATGGTTGTAGATTTGATTATAAATGAATAGATGTATGATGGTCGCATTGTATTACTGGATATGATTATGCTTCATGTCTGTTGTTTATTTAATGAGTTGCATAAGAAAGGCTAGGGTGCAGCCTAGATATTGAAGCACAATGAACACAAATAATCCACCCTCGGACTTCGTTGGAAGCCTCGAAACAAATCCAAGGTACTAAAAACCCTCCCACCCAACTGCGAAAGCATGGTTATGGAAGTTACCCATCAAGAGAGATATCTCCGATGAGACGACATCTGTATCGCAGGTGCTTCCGGCTGAGCTCTGCTCTATTGGGACGATATCTAGGGATTTGTGTGTTGAGCAAAAGGGACTGAACTTGGGTTGGGATCCCTGGAAAGAGGGACGAAGAGACACAAAACCCAACAAATGGTTTTGTTGGAATAGTTATTTAGAAATCCTGTTGATATGATGGTTTTCAGTTATTAGATCCATAGATACCAAGACAATTATTAGATCCACGGATACCGAGGTAATAACTGAAGAAATGTAGACCAGCTTCAAGACCATAGAAGAGCGATAAGAAGAACTTTTAGGTACAATTACTAATATGCTTAAAATTTTGTGTAAAGCAGTCGAAGATGTTAAAATTGCTATCGACTGTCCAAGTGCAACAACAGAGTCACAAGACCCATCAGAAAATTCAAGAATGGAGCAAATTTTGCCACTTGTTCTTGTCCCACCAATAATGGTAGAATTATATTAAGACATTGTTTATTTAGGAACTCTGGAGTTTAATGCTGTTTCCAGGGATAATGGCCAAATTATTATAGATTTTTCATCTATGCACATAAATGAGGTATATGCAGTATAGAGTGCCGTCAATGCAAAAATAAATCTATGTGAGCGTACCATGGCCATGAAAGCGAAGGCTACACATAAAGATATCAATAAAATGAAACTTAAATTTTAAGAAATTGAAAAGAAGAAAAGGGAATAGGAAAAAAACTGTCAGAAGATAAGCAAAAATTAGCCCTTTCTTAGAAGAACTTTGAAGAAGAATGAATAACATAAGAAATGGCACCAGATTCCAAAGTAGCACAATTAGCTGAGATAACGGATGACATTAGGAGGAAATTTACAAAGATAGAGGAACAAAGGAGACCCAACACACCCCCAGAAGTGCTGGAAAGTAGACGAGACACAACAACTCAACATGTGAAGAGAATAGAAGAAGTAGAATAAACATGTTCTAAGGCTATCGACCAAGTATCTCAGACTTGGGAAGCACTAATGGATGACGAACAATCATAGAAGATTGAAAATGAGCTGACTGCATTTGAATCAAACATTACGTAGATAAGAAATTATATGAAGTAGCTATTCTTAGCACATAAAATGGCTAAGGCGACGAAGATGAGAAAATTGCAGTAACAAATGACTGTGCTGTGCACACAACAACAACAACATGAAGAAAAAGTAGAAGAATTGCAGGATGAAGAAGAGAGAGTTATAGGCATAATTCAAGCTGTACATCAGAAGGTGGAGGGTGTAGTGACATCAATGGAGAAAGTCATGTTGTAACATATCAGTTGTGACTTGGTGGAGCAACTGCGAAAGATAGAGGAATAAGGGCACACAGAGGCAGAGAAAGTGGTGAAAACCGTAGAATATTTTCAGAACAAAATCAACATAAGTTATTACATGGAGCAATAGCTTCAAGTGGCTCAGGATGAGCCACATGTGAGTGTTGGGGGCTTGTCGGGCCTAGGGACGGTAAGTAAGAATTCATGCAGAATTCTGCCCAAGTATGGAGAAGAGCTAAAGGAGAAGATGAAGCGGCTACGACCGAGGAACCAACATAAAGGAAAGAAGAGGAAGGATGATGCGACAAATGAAGTGAAAGAGAGGAATAAGAAGAGGAGAAGGCGATAGAAGAGGAAGTTGCACCAGATAAGTAAGTCATGACAGAAGGATGGAGTGCGACACGAGGCAATTTGACATAATATCAACAATAGAATGTTTTCAAGTAGCATAATGACTGGAAAATGACAGTAAGACATAATGCTGAGAAAGTGATAGGCCTTAACGATCGTGGGTACGATCTTGGATGGAGCTGATGGAAACCACATGTGTGAAGGCATATTTTTAAGTTAGACCATTAGTGCCTCCTATTAGGTGCTGCTACAATAAGAAAGACATCCTGTTCATTGGTTATAGTAAGTCAGATGAGATAGCAACATAAATGAGTCTGTAATGAGTCTGAATATAGTATGTATCAAGTATGTAGGGAATCGGTATCGAGTATGTAATGGGGTTATGAAAGAAGGAAACCAAGTTGCATGTGGGTTAGACATTGTCCCGATAGTCATTCTATGTTAGAGATGCTCCCGATAGTCAGTTTGTGTTAGAAATTCTCCCTATAGTTAGTTGTTGTAGACTCTCGTTGGATGAGAAGTGTGATCTCTTGGTTGGTGGCTATGTATTACTGAGTGCATTAGAGTAAAGGATCTCCAGCCGAGTGCACAAAAGAGTAGGAAAGGTTGATTCGATCCAGGCTATGTGCAGATCATTAGTAGAAGTAGAGTAGGAAGAGAACAAAGAGACGATCAAAGAGCATGAAATGGAGGAAGAGTCTGTAAAGGTAGAGAATAATATCTTAATTAGAGTCTGCAGCTTAGTGCACAGATGAAAGGTGCATCTATTTCCTCATGCCGGATGAAGAGCACCTTGTGGTTTTTTCCCTAATGGGTTTCCACATTATATTGTGTGTATATGTGTGAATGTTGAAAGTATTTTAGATATACGTTTAAATGTTATATGGAATGAATGACTATAGATTTGCTTATAAATGAATACATGTATGATGGTGGCATTGTATTCCTAGATATGGGTATGCTGCATGTCTATTGTTTATTTAATGAGTTACATAAGAAAGGCTAGGGAGCATATTAGCTATTGAAGCACAATAAACACAAATAATCCACCCTCGAAATTCATTAGAAGCCTTGGAACAGAGCCAAGGTACTAAACACCCTCCCACCCAACTGCGGAAACGTGGTTCTGGCAGTTACCCATCAAGAGAGATATCTTAGGTGAGACGACATCTGCATCGCAGGTGGTACCGGCTGAGCTCTACTCTGCCAGGATGATATATCGGTATTTGTGTGTTGAGAAGAAGGGATTGAACCTGGGTCGGGTCCCTCGAAAGAGGTATAGAGAGACACAAAACCCAACAAGAGCACTCTACAATTTTATTAATTATGGAATTATTAAATCAAGTTTTTTTTTTGGAATTTTTTTAGCCACCTAGTATTTGGAAATTTCATTGTTTAATAATGCTTTAAATTTATTCTATTATTTTTGGGTAAATTTTGAAATTTTTCCTATTCTCTTTCTTCATTTTACTACCACAAACACATTAGGACAAAAAAACAAATAGTTTTGGAAATCCTTTGAGTTTATTGTTTCATTTTATAACAATAAACACTTCATAACAACAATGAACTTGAAGTGTTTGATTTGGTTGATCTTGGTTTACAATTTCTTATTTCATTAAACACATTGGATAAATTTTCCACTCCTAAATTCATGAATATTTACTTGGTTCAATGGTTTAACATTGCATGTCTAATTCAACACACCTAATCGCTAAGTGTATATTTAAAATTTTGGAATTTATTTTGTACATTTTACTTGTAAAATATTTCTATTACACAAGCTCTTTATGATGTTCCTTATTTTAGGATCATGGATGTATGAGGTGCTGCTATTTGAAACTTTTAATTGAATGTATTGGCATTAAGTTACTAAGATCTAAATACCACACTTGGAGAAATGCTTTTCATCACTTCAAGTAGTTTGGAAAATTTCAAATTAACCTTTGAGTGATTCATTTGTTAAGATATTTTATCCAAAGCAAGGAATTCACCTAGAGACAAAATTTATAATCTCTTCATGCATAAATTTAATAACTTGTCTCATGTGCAGTTTCATTTTGTGGGTGTATCTTTATCATGACAATTAAACCCACTTGCTTATTCACATTTCAATTTCAAGTTTTTTGAGTTACTTGTTACAATTTATTTTCAATAATTCATCTTGATAAATGTTCAGGGTCTATTTTACATTACACCTTTGAGCATTTCCTTTTCAACTATTTAATCTATTATGCTACATGATATCTTACATGGTTAAATGCTTTTGTGAAGGTTAACTTGATAATGCACATCAACACATATAAGTTGTATTTTCCCTTAACTCTCTCCAAACTTGATTCAATAAACCCATAGGGAATCCTTCCTTGACCTTGAGAGAAGGTCTAAAAGTGATAAGTTCGCCTTGAAGTAACACAACGTTTTTCTCCGAAATCGCCCATTGATAACACTAGTGGATTAAGAATTTTCCACCTAAATTTTAAATCAAATTGTAATACGATGCAATGAGGAAAAACATTCTTTGAAGAGCTATTCCCTCCTCTCATAACTCCATTGAGAAATAAAACCACATTAGTTTGAAATTTTGGCATCTTACTTCTTGGAGGTGTGAACAGGAAGCCCTATTAAATGGGAGTTTGAAGATATCGCCATGGAGACTCCATAAAGGAAGGAAAGGAATTTTGAGACACTGCACAACTAAGTTTATTCTAGTCTTCATTTTCATTTTAGATTAAGATTGATTTAAAGGGAAATATAATTGCATTATATGCACTCACTAGAAAATTTGGTGCCATTTTTTATGGTGATTCATCGGTTCTAAGACATTTTCGTAGAATAATTGACGAACCTAATACATAGAAACCATCAATAGTCCGACACCTTTTGTTTTCATCGAAAGGCCAACACTTAGCATGACACGTGTCAACTAAAAGGCTCGATTAAAAAACATACTAACTCATCGAATATTCGACGTCTGTCTGTTCCTCGACTGATTGACTAACTTCTGTTGGTAGACCAAGGCCAATCCGTCGGTACAAGCTAATCCTTTGGTAGACCGACATAAATGTTTTCTAACTATATTGAGATTGGTTTATGTACCATTTGTAGACCAAGGCCCAATCGTTGGTAGGCATAGCATAGGTCTATGGAGTGTGCTATTCTCACAGCGTTCGTGGGGCCCACCCGATGTCATCGAGAGAACCCTCACGGCGTTTGTAATCCGTCTTTGTATAAACCAAATATTTTGGATAATCGTAAAGTTTTTATAATTGGATAATGTAAAGTTCTTTTCCCATTTTGCTTACATGTGTGTTTGTGAATTTTCCTAAACAAATTCTTCTTCTACTATACTTAACCAATTTCAATTTATGATATTAATTATTTACATACTTTGTGATTACTTTATTTGTAAAAAAGCTTTTCCTGGTTTTACTTGCATTTGTGTCATTGTTAGAAGATCTTTATTTATTTTTACTTGTGTTTGTGTCATTGTTAGAAGATCTATAATTATTTTACATACACAGAGATAACCTTTTATTTTACATACACGGAGATAACCTTGTGAATTTTAGGATCGCTATTGACCTCTGATATGGAGAATGACGGACATGTAATTTTAAGTGAGTCATGGATTTAATTTCGTAGTGCATTAAAGAAATAGTTTTATTTTGTTGACAATTTAATTTCATTTAAAGTCTTTGTATTTTTAATTGTTGGATGAGAGAGACAATCACTTTACTTTTTTTGGCAAAGTCTATTAATGCTGTAAAGATAAGTTAATATTTTTATTGAGTCTTATTTTTTAAAATTTCAAAAAATTAAAATAAATAATATTTAAAAAAATAATAATATTTTAATATTAAATAGTTTGTTTATCAATTAACTATAATAGAGAGTAGTAAGGCGTTTCCAATATAGTAGGGGGATATAAGTAAACTAGCCTAGATCCAAATCGTAGGCTCTATCAAGCACTGCGAGGGATTAAATCTCTCGAGGTGCAAACCTCCTTGAGTGCAATACCTTAGAAGAGGTTTGCACCTCGAGAGATTTGATCCCTCTCGGCACTTGATAGAGCCTAGGATTTGGATCTAGGTTGGTTTCAGTCGTGGGTGGTGACACAAAACTGGACTTTGATCAACATTGTAAGGAACATGTTAAGTTGAAAACACAGATAGAATTTCGAGGATTATCTCAATGTAAGTAATAAGGATTGAATAAATTGCCCAAGCATCTCAAACTCATTATAATTTATAAATTGATTTTTATATAATCCACATATGATTTCCCATTCATGTTGCCTAGAATCTCTTTGTAGATTTGGATGTTCTTCTTCTATGTTGGATTCAACTCGAGCATCTGTAGGCACAGGTTTATGATCAACATGCCAAGGTATATACTACAAATTCTGCAAATTCTATACTATTTCATCATATGTGTGGCCTATATCTTTTCGAAAGTCATGAAATGTCTTGTCGGTATTATATGTATCAACTTGTACTTGTTTGAAAACCTTCATACCAACATTTAGAACCACAAAACGCCAGCTACATTCTAAAAGAGGAAGCTCTAGAAGCAAATGACATGTCTCCTATGCACCAATGTCCCTATCAATAATGGATTCACACAACAAACTTTTATATGAACGTGCTGTGGGTTTATTTGGATTATGGATAGAAGAGACCTACATTAACATATTGTGGAAAGTTTCAGATCCCTTTTTGGACTTAGTAGCGTATTTTTCTATGTAATTAATAACCACATGCTTGGAAAGTACATGCCCACAATCTATATTATCCCTCCACATCATCAATGTTTCACGATTGTGTGTATTCACTCTGTCATCATTTCTTCTAGGTTCATACCCTTTTTCTCCTTGTTCATCAATGTAAAGTTTTGAATGGTCACATAGATCCCATGGTGCGTGTACCGACAGACCATTTTTCCTCCCTTCTTTCGAAGACAACTTTTCTCATTGCAAGTAATAGGACGCTCGACACAGTTAAGAAGTTCTTTATAATCAATCATTGGATCAGATTAAAATACTTTTTTTGTGTCTTTTACCGAAGGATGATCATCTACATTAACTCCAATTTGAATCTTATGTTGATTTCCCTCACATGGATTTATTGCATGCACACATTTGTCGAAATACCTTTTTGTAGATATAACTTCTATAGGATCATCCCGATTAAAAGTGTCCATGTTGGGAGCATTTTTTAACCAAAGAAACCCATGGACATGAGGAGATCCATGATGTTGCCATTCATAATGACTCCAATAATATGTAGCCTGATGAAAATGTTCAAAAACCTCTTCTCGAAACATTGAATTTATCAAGTGCATATAATGTGCTACGATGTGTGGATTATCAATTACATTTTGACGTCACCATTTTCTTGCTTCATGTGGATCTGTAGGACTTGTGCCTGGCATTAATTTATGCAAATCAGGCCACTGCATATCGGTTGCACTTAGTGTGAAGAATATTGTCGGACAACCTATCTGTTGAATCGAGTCGGATAACTCTTGAGGAAACTTGCTCCAATATGCACGTGTCTCTTAATACCGTTCCAAATCTCATTAATCTTTCTCCTAGTCTTGAATCTAGCCCGATTTTGTAAATGTTGTCGTATCTCTTCCATTGTTGTGGGTAGTTCACTAATATTTTTCTTGACAAAAACAGTTGAGGAAGCTTGAGCACGATGTCTCATTATGATATTTAGTAAAAAACATCTGAAGCGAGGGTGCCTTCCAAATATGTTATCATGATATTTGAGAAGATGTTTTGCGTACTCATGTAGATGGACATTTCACCTTCGCGGCTGTAACCAATTTGCCTCTCCTTTAGGGAACAATGATGGAAATGCCATATCAAATAATCCAACAGTGCTATACTCGTTAATCAGAGATGAGCTAATGCCTGGCCAGTTAAGCACATTAGTCAATTCTTCATTTGTGTTACTTTCATCCGGATTTGGATTATTTTCCCATGCTATAATAATTTCTATCTCTCGTGGTGCACTTGGAAGCCTTGATGCAAAAGAAGTTGTTTGTAAACCATCTAACATATCATCAACTCCTAGTATCCCTTCCAACATTGCAAATTATGTGTCCTCATTAATATCGGGAAGAGTAACAGAATTAAGCATATGTGAGATATCTGTTGCATTTTCAGGTAACTCTTCTACTACATAAGAATCCACTCGAACATCTTGATAATATGGATCATTATTGCCGTTCAACATTCTGATTTTTTTGCTGTTCTACAAATTGATTTCTTTCTTCTTCCAATTGCTTCGATTTCTCTCTTGATATGCTCTTTGTCGATCAACGTTTTGTTTTCTTTGTTCTTCTCGCTCTTGTGTTGTGAATTCGTCCAATTTTCTTGTTTGATATTCTTTTTGTCGGGATGTATGTTCTTTATTTTGTTCTTCTCCTTCTTATGATGTCATTTCGTTAGATTTCCTTCCTTGATATGCTTCTTGACGTTTGGCGTTTTGTATTTTTTCCCCCCCTCTTGTTAATCTCATAGCATCTTCCATTTTTATGTCAGAATCTGTATAGAAAATGGAAATCATTATATATACACTAATTTTTTAAGTAATGAAATCTACACTGAAATCCATGCGTTGAAGGCATAATAGCTACACAAAAACACAATACAGTGAAAACTATGAAATTTAAAAAAAAAAACATACACTTAATTCTATGAAAATTTAAAACTCAATATCTTTTTTTTAAAATTAAGTAATTTGGGAGGATTGAACCTTCAACCTCTTGCCCATTATCCTAAAAACCTTACCACTATACCACAAGTACTTCTTATGATTAATAGTAAGGAAAATATTTATAAACTTAAATCATATTGCATTTGGTGAAAATGGAGGAAACGTTAATCAAGAGGATTTGATCCCATGACCTACCTCTAACCATAGCAATGTGTTACCAATGGAATACACCCTAAATTAGTTGTTAGTTACTTATAATAGTTTACATTTATATCCTTAAATTTAATTTAAATTTATATTAAATAAAGCCTAAGCTACCTCCTCCTGCTTGATAGAGCCTAAGCTACCTCCTCCTGCATCTCCTCTTTGCTAAATCAGGTTTCCTTACGGCATGATATTAATATAAATATTAATGTTATATTTAATATAAATATATTTTAAATATAAATTTCATTTTTCTTATTTAAAATTGAAATTATATTTAATTTAAATCAAATATAAATTTCAATTCTCTTTAATTTAAATCATATTTAATTTAAATTAAAATAATAT
>LPNX010136766.1:13396-24964 GCA_001517045.1 Pseudotsuga menziesii
TGAATTGAAATTTTGATCTCCTTAGCTTGAATGAAATTTTACTACATATGATGATTTTAAAATTCAATCGTGAACCTTTCATTTGCCAACGGTTTGTGTGAGCCTGCCGTAGGGGGATTGCAGTGAGGAGGGGTGTGCGTGAGCCTGCCATAGGGAGATCGCAGCGAGGAGGAGGACATGGTAGGGAGGAGGTTGCACTGGCTGGTTTGGAGGTGGCGCTGGCAGAATTTAAAATTTACAATTTATAATGTGTTGATGGAGAATTTAAAATTTAAAATTTAAAATTCTTACCTATTGGGTTTATTGTTGCTCTTGCAGTGGTTGTTGCTGTTGCTGTTGCTGGATCAAGGTAGCTAGCTATGATGTAGTTTGTGATACTTCTTGCTATTTATATAGTTGTTGTTTTTTTTCTTTCTAATTTTCTATTTTTTTATAGCCTACATAACGTTATGTAACGTTACGTAACGTTACAAGATCTACCCATACTGGGCTATAGAGTGCCTCTCAGTGCAATAATGTTAGAAGATCTACCCCATACTAGGTTGTAGAATGCCTCTCGGCGCAATGATTTCTAACATACAGTTTTGATTTAAAAAATGTAAATGATGTTTGCTTAATAAAAAAATTAAATTATATTGAGTTAATCTTAAATCTAGATATATCAAGAAAGAGAGAATTCAAATATCTTGAGGTGTATTTTTTGTAATGTGTAAAAAAATTAAAATAAAAAAGATTTACACCTTATGAAAAATTAGATCCCCTCGATACTATAAATTAGAGATTAATATAGATCTATTTTCATTATAGGTGATCTATTTTTATACAATTTATAAATCCAATATTGTGTCATGTTATAGTCCATTAAAAAAAGTATCATGCGAAAAGATTTACTCAACTTGCTCCATCAATTATAGCTTAAAAATTAGATGCTTCCTTTATGTATAATTTATAAAACCAATATCATGTCATGTTTGAGACCAATCATAAAAATACCATATGAAAAACAAATGTGGATGTCATATTGAGTCTAATCAAAGAGATACCATATGAAAAGATTTGCTCCACAACTTGCTCCATCAATTATCACTAAATTATATTACATTATATAATTAATAAATTCAACATTATTTCACTTAAAATTTTAGACTTATATAATTATTGTGTACATAATTAAACTATTTTGTATAATTACTTAAGAATATAACTAAACAACTTACTTTATATGATTTGTAAATTGAATATATTTTATATTTGAATTAAATTAAAAGATATTTTATGAAAAGATTTGATCCATTTATTTTTATAAATTGTTTTTTTTATATTATTATTATTAGTATTATATATGGTTCACAACAAATAGCCTTTAACCACTTAATCTACCTCATCAAGTTTATTTTTTATATAAATTATATATTTAATATCGACTTTAAAAAATTATTTAAAAATTTATACTTAATTTATATTTTATTCATATATAAACTATTATCTTATTTAGTTTGAAATGTAAATTGGGTTTAGTTAAGATAGTTATAAGTCGGAAGATTATGTATCCTCCTCAAAATAAAATGAAGTATTCTCATACTTAATATTGTGATTTTAAAATTTTGTATTATTTTAAGTTAATAAATATTAGTATTTTTTGTTTAATGTTGAAAATATGTGGCCAAAGGTTAAAAAAACAATTTCTAAACTATCAACAAACTTACAAAAAAATTAACAAAAATAATTTTTTTCCAACTTTTTATAGATGTAAAGAAATATTTTTCCTCTAGTAATTTTATGGGCAAATGTAACAATGAATAACCACTTTGTTCTCAATCCCCTCCTTTTCCTTTTTAAACTAAGTCTTTTTTTAAATTCCAAAAATATCTTATATGATATTTTATTTTTATTTTTTATGATGATGTTTTAAAAATTTAAAATATTTGTGTTTTTTTCCATCCAAAATATTGTTGAGTTGAGAGCATGAGAATATACAAAGGTGCTCTAATAACATTTATAAATGGATGGTTCTTTTTTCTAAAGTTTAGAAACCTATTATAGTATCATTTTGAATTTGATTAAGAATATACCTCCTTCACCCATATGTAAATAGTTTTTTTTTTTTTTTTTGCATGCATAACTAACATTTATTAAAAGTTAAACCATAATCTAAATATCCAAAAAGTTCTCAAAAAACACAACATTACTATTACTTCAACTAGATCCAACATTTTCACAGCTACAAGAACATAAAATAGACAAACACAATCTTCAAATGTGCTTTATTAACTTAAAATAAATTAAATACATATGCATCCTTTGCCCATGGTGTACAAGGGAGCTACATTGGATCTCTCTCTTCTATCTACAATGCACGCACAACTTTCTAGAGTTGAGAGAGGTTCTACAAGAAAATAAAAGTAGGATATTATCAATGTTCTCCAACCACTAGTCCCCAAACCCCTATTTATACAATGTTTGATGAAAGTGGCTAATAAATTCTCCATGTTTTCCATTTACAAAGAAACCTTTATTTACATTTTAAACCCCCTATGTTTCCAACCATAACCTTACTAACTAATAAATGGCCCCAGTCTAGAGAAAAAAATAATAGTGTTAATACTATTTGTTGACTTGTCGTTGAGTCAACCAAAAAGATAGATACAAACTAGACCCAAACCACAATTATTGCAATAATTCAAGTTGGAATAATATGCTCCTCTCTCTTCTCCTCTTTTTGAGCTCTTGCTTTAGGGTGTTCTTCAAACACAAATGGATTATCAACCAGATTTTCCATATGTACTTACAATTAAACACAATCGATCCACGCTCAAGCTTTGTTCATCATTTCTATTTGCAAATACCAAATAGCAATCCATCCTAACAAGAAGATAGCACACCTATAGGGGTGATCAATACTAAGATCACTACACTTACTAACAATCATCCTTAATTGAAATAAGTTCAAAGTTCTATAGCTAAAACAAGGTTCTTAAAACCCATGATAGTTTGAGTGACCCATAAAATATCACCTTCTAACAACTACAAATATTTAAAAACTATCTCACACAAAAAAATATAAATACAAAAAATATTGTGATCACTTACATGATTAAAAGTTACAAGTAAACCTATAAACACCATGTTAGAGAATATCACCAATGTAAAATTTTATATATATATATATATATATGTATGTGTGTGTGTGTGATCACTTACATGATTAAAAGTTACAAGTAAACCTACAAACACCATGTTACAGAATATCACCAATGTATATATATATATAGTAACAACCCCAATTTTGTTTTCTACAATCTTTCTTACATTTTGGATAATCTTTTGCTTACATGTTAGTGTAAAGGTCTATATCTTAGCTTAGTACCTGGTATTTAGTGAATAATATGAATAAAGTTAAGGTTAAAAGGTTGACTTTAAAAGGATTGGAGGACTATGCTTGCTTCCATCATGGATTACATAGCACATATTGTGTTAACACATGACTTATCTTGTTGTAAGGGTTAATTGAAAATGTTTTTACTAGGAAAAGAGGACGGTGGAGATGATCCACTAACAATCTTGTCCATATATGTGGACAACAACTTGAGTGGCAATAACATATACTACATCACTAAGCTATAAATTAGGTAAAAGAATCTACTCGAGGTAGGTGAGAGGTATTAGGACATCCACTCAATACACATTGTCGAATGTGCAAGGGTTTCATTTCTAGAATTTCATTTTCCTTTATAGTTGATTATATTTATGTGCTCATTTTTTTAAGCCCAGTTTTTTACCATTCACTTATCAATCCATTTTCATTTTCTCCACCCTTAATTAGTTAGCAAAATGTGCATCTTCTGAAGTCTTATAAAATAGTTTTATAGTTTTTCTAAAC
Organism: Pseudotsuga menziesii; assembly: GCA_001517045.1. NCBI lineage: Eukaryota > Viridiplantae > Streptophyta > Pinopsida > Pinales > Pinaceae > Pseudotsuga > Pseudotsuga menziesii. Next base: position 17,277 of record LPNX010136766.1, read on the forward strand.
TACTTGATTTTTCCATCTTTTCCCACATTGAATATATAAGCCATGTTTCATTACATCATTAGTTCCAAAATGAAATAAAAGTCATCACACTAACCAAAAAGGGTGTGTCTTGCTCTATTGGCAATTATAAAGAAATGTGTCCATGTGTAATTTACAAGTCCTCTTTTTACCCTAGTTGGTATGGACTGTTCTATGACAATGCTTCAAAATTATATATAATCAAAATCCTCTAAATTGGATATGAATAGTTTCTTGAGTTTTAATGTGGTTTCATAATCAATGAAGTGTTAGTTATATATTTAAATCTTAATCATTATTTTTTAATCAAAATTAAGAGATTCATGTTATGGTAACATGTGAAAAGCAACTATAACTCCAAAGAGATTTCAGTCTTAATAAACAACAATTTAAAAAAATACAAAACTAATAATAGGTATTAGTGTTAAATATGAAGAGTTCATAGTTATAAGAATAAGAATTCTAACAAACCATAAATTATTAAATAGAGCCTAAGCTACCTCCTCCTGCTTGATAGAGCCTAAGCTACCTCCTCCTGCATCTCCTCTTTGTAAAATTGGGTTTGCTTACAGCATGATACTAATATAAATATTAATGTTATATTTAATATAAATATATTTTAAATATAAATTTCAATTCTTTTTAATTAAATTTATATTTAATTTAGTTTTTTTTTTTTTTAACAGAAACTATGAACATAGATATATAAAAGGGGGCTGCGCACAGCCATGCGTTACAGAGATAGTAGTTTCATCAGAGAATATACATCAAAAAGGCTGTCAAAGGAAACCAGCCATGGGATTGTCCAAAATACCCTGCAAACTGACTGTTCAAAGCTTTTAAAACTGCTAAAGGGGTAAACCCTGACGAACTGAAAACAGATAAGGAGGCAAAAAAACATTTAACATAACTTAAAGGAAACAGAATACTACATATCCCTATTGTTTCTCGGCTGGACTACTGACTCCTCTTCCATGGGGAGGGTCGCTTCAGCAACTTCGCCATTGATTTCGCCATTCACCCGGCTGGACTGGTGCATTTCAATGAATCTCTGCAGATCCTCTTGAATTCTGTCCATTTTCCCATGCATTACCCGGAGGCTGCTCTCATTATCGTCAATGCGGGCGTCATTGTTGCTCACTTGCTGGGAGGTGTGGCTTACTGTGTCAGACATCCTTTTTATCTCCTCACTCATTTCTTTGGTGTCCACAATGTTAATGGCTAGAATCTCATAAAGCCGGCGAAGGTTCTTCTTAATGTCCATCCAATCGCCTCCGTGAGCCATACCTTTAACCCCAGGAGAGATGGATAGACCAGCAAACAAATTGGTAGGCACGTTGACAGAGTTTCCTGTAATTCTTCGAGGATTCTTGAATGCAGAAAAGAGAGAATTGAGCACCTCTAACTCATAAGACAACGAGTGATTACCTGCCTGATAGAGACCTGAAGATCCCACAGCGCCGAGCACCCTGTTCTGCCCGGAGTCCAAAACCCAAATGCTTTCTGGATCCCTTTGCTCAGCAACCCGAAATTCTGGCTGACTGAAACCTGCGCCAGAGGACAATATTGCCAAGACGAGCCAATCTTTCACCAATGATCGCGATAATGGGAGAACCTTCCAAGGGAGGCCCTAAAGCCACCCTTCACTAACGCCCAGAACCACCTGTCCCAGAGTTCTTTGAATTTCAAAAATGCCAGAGGTTGCAGAGGAAGGGTTCCGGATCGACATTCTGGAGCCAAGGATGGAGGAAGGGCCGGGATAAACGAGAGCCCAAACGTGCGAGAGATGAATGCGAAGGCTCCAAAGGCTGGTGAGCATTAAGGCGAACGTGACCAGATGGAGGGAGGTTCGAGGAGGGATACACGCGGCGTTGGGAGGAGGATGGATAATTAAAAGCGTGCAGCTGGCGAAGGACATCAGCAGCAGGGTGGTGTTAATGTTTGGGTTGAGGGGGTTTGATGAGAGGGGAGGGTGAAGAGGGGAACCCAAGCCCCAAGCGCGCGACCTTCTCCTCCTTGGGCTTAGGAGTGAGACCATAGTTTTAGGCAAAAAATAAAATTTTCTTTCCCTTAACATGAGGACAATCCAGTTGTCAAAGAATAATGTGTGCCAAATGTATATAGCCTGAGTCATTAAGGAATATAGATGTGGGAGGGAGGATCCCCATCCTGTTTATAAACTCCTTGCGAAAGGGTTGCCCCGATGTTAGCCATGGCATCAGCAGCTTTATTGTTGGTTCTAAGGATGTGCAAAGGCTGATAGGAGTGGTGCCATAGAGATTTGACTTTATTATACAGGCGTCGACATCTAACAGCTCCCGAGGGGTAACCATTAACTATTTTGGAAATGACATGTTTGGAGTCGCCAAAAATTAAGGCCTTACGGAGTTTTTTGGCCTGAAGAAAACGCAGACCTTGGAGCAAGGCCAACCATTCTGCTTCGTTATTGGTCCTGATCCCTAACCCCCAAGCAAAGGAATGTTCAGTTTTTCCGTCGGGATCAAGAATGACCCCCCCCGCGCCTGCCACCCCTGGATTGCCTTTCGAGGCACCATCAAAGAAGAAAGAATAGATCTTCCTCTCCTTAAGCCAGCTTTGAAAATCTTTGCTAGGAACTCGAATCTCCCAAGGCTGCAATCTTCGATTCTTGGCCTGTCGATTGGTGATGGCATTGGTCTGAAGGGAGCTCTTTTCTCGGAAGAAGGCTTTGCACCAGGAGAATTACGGCTCTGGGATGGATTCCTGGACAGGAAGGTTAATGTTGCTAGCGGCAAATTTCTCAATTACCATCCCTATGGTTTTGGCCGCAATTTTGGCTGGGGAAGTCTTTTGCTCTTTGAATATAACCATGTTTCTGGCCAACCAGATTTGCCAGCATAAATTTTTTGGGATAGCAGCCCAGAGACGACCCAAGATTGGTTTATTCCCTAACGAGCCTGGAAAATAGTGATGCCACTCCTTAAAGAGATGAGAGAAACTGCCAGGGAAGTGCAAGTTCATACCGTGAGGAAGGACTGATCCCCAAACAAGGAGGGCGACTTTGCATTGGAGGAAAATGTGAATCGAAGACTCTTCTTCATAGTTACACAAAGGACATCGAGAAGGCCCATTTATGCCTCTTTTCCTAAGGTTTTCTGCTGTGAGGAGCTTATTGTGGCAGAGGAGCCAGATGAAGCTATTGACTTTGGGAATGCAGTCTGCTCTCCAAACCTTCTTCCAGAGTCAATCTATGCCATTGATTTCCTTGGAGATTCTTTTGTATCCTTCCTTGACACTATAATTCCCCGATTCCCCCCAGCCAATTCGGTCCTTCGCTGCAGCCTTTGAAGGGGACATTCCTTGGAGAGAGGCGAGGAGGAGGTCGGCAGCTGATTTCAACGGAGTAGGGGGAGAAAGCTCTTTCCATCCTACCCAAAGCCCTTGATCGTCCCAATGGGAGATATCATGAAGCGTGGAAATTCCCTGTTCCTTCGCCCATTCTGCTAGAGGTGGCTGTCCTGGCAGTAAGGATCGTGGAGGGTGGCCCATAATTTTACTTTCCCAAATATTTATCCTTTTCCCGTTTCCAGGGATCCAATAACAACTTTCTTTGATTGTACTGAAGGAGGCTTTGCATAATTGCCAGAGAGTGGTTCCATTGCCCTCCCAATCTTTGTCTATCATTTTTGTCCTGGGTTTTCTGATGTACTTTCTCCTAATGACTTCCTTCCACCATTCTTTCCTCCCTGTGATTATTCTCCAAACCAATTTGGCTCCCATAGCTCTGCTCATCTGTTCCGGGTCTCTGATGCCTAGGCCACCCTGATTTTTAGCTTGTTTGACCGTGTCCCATTTCACCAAATGGAATTTTTTTGACTAAGTTTTGCCTCCTTGCCATAGAAATTTCCTGATTTCTTTACATATATTGTTCATTACAGTTTTGGGGGCTAATATCATGGAGCTGGTATAAATAGGATACGAAGATAGGATTGATCTAATAAGAACTGTCTTCCCAGGGAGATTTAGCCATTTCGACCCCAGAGCCTGAGTTTTGGCTTTGATTTTATGAATGATGGGGGTCCACATTGAGGATTTCACGATATTTTTAACAATAGGGATGCCCAGATAAGTGAAGTGGGTCCATGAGGGATTTCCTTTTATTTGCAAGGTCTGGGAGATGCGGCTAAGGGTGGCGACTGGACTATTCCAGCCATAAATTTGACATTTGTTCAGATTGGTGGCACTTCCAGAGGATTGAAGGAATAAGTCTAGAGGGTGAAGCAAATTTCTGGCTATTTGAGCGGATGCTAGGCCCAACAGAATGGTATCATCAGCAAAAAGGGCATGGTTGATAGGAGGGACACCAGGACTAAAAGAGATGCCGGGAAGAGTGCCTTCAGCTTGAAGCCTATTCAAAAGTCTACTGAAGGATTCGGCAACCAATAAGTAAATAAAGGGGGAAAGCGGGCATCCTTGCCTAACCCCACAGGCGAGTTTGAAGAATGAAGAAGGTCTTCCATTTATAAGAGGAGCTATCCAGGGAGAGGATATGCAGGCTTGAACTTGCTTTATAAAGATGTCGGGGAACCCAAATTTTTGGAGGATCAAGAAGATAAAGGCATGTCTTAATCTGTCGAATGCGTTGGCCAGGTCCAGTTTAATGGCCATTCCAGGCTCTCCTCTTTTGACACTAGAGTGGATGGCTTCTTGAACAAGAAGAATATTATCGCTTATTTGTCTGCCTGATATAAAGCCACCCTGATTAGGGGAGATAAGGCGAGGGATGATCTGTTTGATTCTCAAGGATAGCACTTTGGAAAAGATTTTATAGGAGGCGTTGCAAAGGGAGATAGGCTGAAATTTTTTGATGGAGGTGGGGTTGCATTCCTTCGGAATCAAGGCCAAAAATGTAGAGTTGGTGGCCCCTCCCATATTTCCTTTTGACATCCAAGACATGAGACGCATCAGATCTTTCTTTATCAGGTACCAAAAGATTCTATAGAAACATATGGGAAAGCCGTCTGGGCCTGGGGCCTTATCTGGTTGGAGGCTCCAAATAGCTTTCTTGACCTCCTCCTCCGAAATGGGGGCTTCAAGCTTAAGACGATCCTCTTGTTTGATGAGGGAGGGGATATCTGAGACCATTGTCTCCATGACATGGGGAGAGACTGGTTCTTCATTCGTATATAATTGCTCAAATAAATTCCTTACCTCATTTGTGATGGTCGCTTGTCCTTGAAAGAGAGTGCCATCTTCCGCTTTTAGCTCCCGCATGGTATTCCATCTCTGTCTTTCTTTGCATTGATTTTGAAAGTATTTTGTATTCTGGTCTCCTCCTTTTAGCCAAAGAAGACGAGAACGAAGACGCCAACCTTCCTCTTCCTGCCGAAGAATTTTCTGCAGATTTGACTCCATCTCTATTTCCTTAACAAAGTGCTCCTTGGTGATTTCACAGGTTTCCATTTCGTTTTGCAGAGATTCCATGTCTTTGATTATGTGCTCCTTTTGCTGAGTTGGATCACAATAATGCTTTTTTACCCACTGTTTTAATGTCTCCTTCACCTTTTTTAACTTTTGTTCCCAGGCATACGCTGGAGAGCCTAGAATGAAACACTGCCAAGCCTGGGAGATAAGATCATAGACACCTTCCATTTCCAGCCAGATGCGATTGAATTTGAAGGGCAGCAGTCCGAGATTCTCCACCGGAGGAAAGAAAAAACAGATGGGCTTGTGATCAGAGACTGAAGAGCATAATAGCTTAGTCTCCGGGATAGATCGGAGAAGGTGGGTACTTACCAAAAATCGGTCCAGCCTAGCTGCGATATATCCTGGACCCGTTCTTTTGTTGTTCCATGTGAACGTGCCATTTTTGGGAACTATATCTATGAGATTCCAAAGTGATATTAAATCCTCTAGCCTTTCGCCATAGGGATCCCTGACTTTCGTTCCTCCTCTTCTCTCCTCGGGAGAGATAGTTACATTAAAGTCCCCAGCAATATACCAAGGGAGGGTCTTTTTTCCATCAATTTGCTCTTCCAGAGAGTCCCAAAACTGATCCTTTGCACATTCAGCGTTGGGCCATACACATTTCCCAGCCAGAATATTTCCTGAGTTTCAACGTTCTCCAGTTTCATGAACATCCAGTTCCTATTTTCCATCACAGTGTGCAGTTTAAACTGGTCCTTGTTCCACCAGCAAAGGAGTCCTCCAGAGGCTCCGTTGGCATCAGTGGCAATACCTGTTCCTTTTGGCCAGACTTTTTGAAGTGTTTCCATACTATCTGTAGCAGATTTTTTTGTCTCCTGAAGAAGAAGAATGGAGGTGTATTCCATTGATTTTATTCTCTTTATAACTTCTATCTTTTGGAACCCCCCCAGACCTCTACAATTCTAGGAGATGATTTTCATTATTTCCTTTATTGCTTTAGAGCCTTTTCTCTCTCTTTTTTCTCCTCTTCTGGACTGATGATGTATTTGCTTTCTTGAGGTTTAACTAGAAAGTCTAGGTTAGACTGTTTCCCTGCCGCCTTTTCCCTAGCAGCCTCTTGTTCTCTTATGATTTTGTTTGATTTCCTACCCTTCTTGGATGTCGGTTTCGGTTCTTCCATTGAGTTGTCCGTGGTATCTTCTGAGCTAGTTTTTGCCCTAGATCTTGTTATTGAGCCTTCTACTGTTCCTTGTGAGGTTTGAACCCCCTCCAATGTGCGCCCATTTCCCTCTCTTACTACTTCTTTCTCCTGGTTCTGAACTGGCTCTTTCCCCTCCGTTGAAAGCCCATTGCCCCCTTCCGTTACTTCTTTTTCCTGGTGCTGGGATGAAGAACCGGGGACTTCTTTTTCCTTTGCCTGGGACGCTGTAGGGAGAACTTCATGAGCTTCTTCTTTTGGATTTTCCTCCTCCAGTACTTCGAACCTATTTCCGGAGGCGCTCTTTGTTGGGGCGTTCTGCTGTTTTTGAGCCTTGATGGTCTTCTTACCACTTTCCGTGTTCCATCCCTCACTGGCCGCGTTCTCTGATGAGGGTTTTTCAGGTTTCTTCGGACAGGACTTGGCAAAATGTCCATATTCGTGGCAGTACTTACATTTGAATGGGATTTGCTCATAATCTACCGTCTGCAAATGATTCCATCCGTCAATGGAGAGGTTAATGGACTCTGGAAGCCCTTTTTCAAGATCAACTTCCACACAAATACGAGCACAGGAAAACATTGGGGCCTTCGGTTCGGATTTATCTATGTACTTGCCTAGGGCATTCCCTATGGCTCTAAAATCCTCATCGTTCCAGCAGTGAAGAGGAAGGTGAGGAAGCTTGACCCAAACGGGAACAACTTTTGGTATGTCTTTTTCTGGGTTGAAGGATAAGTCCCATTTATTTAAGTACATACCTCTTGGGCCCATGAAGTAAGGCCCATTTCTGAAAATCAGGTCCCGATCCTCCTTCTTCTCGAAAATGAAGGTGAAATATCCCTTCCCACAGAAAATATGCTGAACTTCCCCCTGGATTAGGGTTCTCCAATTTTTATTTAGCCATACATCCACGGATCGAGGGGATGGCCACAAACCAGTAAACAGACCTATGAGGCCCTTTTCCGATAGGGCTACTGCTTTTCTCTTTGAAGCAATGGAGTTAAGCTTAACTTCCGGGACGTCCACTCTCTTGACAAATCGTGAGGAGGCGGCCACAGCGGACTGG
>LPNX010136766.1:42053-49721 GCA_001517045.1 Pseudotsuga menziesii
GGATATAACTTTCATTTGCTTATTATTCAAGAGAACCAAAGGTAAATTTTCCCATTCATTATTGTTTTGATGGGAAATATGAACAATTGAGAAGGAAGATTGAAACACCTTGACGGATCAATAGTTATAAAGCAAGTTAAAGGTTTGGAAGCTTGTAATTGAGGAGCAATAAAAACAAACTATATTGACATTGATCATTGTGGTGATGGGGAATGTACGTAACCGAGGAAGAAAATCAGCAAGGAAGAAGAGACCTTAAGAAGTCATCAAAGAAGAGAAAGAAAAGAAAAGAATAGACATGATGAATCGGAGGCTTTCTTTGGAAACTAATCCAAATCCAATTATAGAGGATACGGCGGTTCATCCTATTAATCCAGCACAAGAAAAAAGGAAGCATTCACTAGAGGGACCTTCAATTTCCACAATAGTTGTTGAACAAGCACCCCATGGAAGTATTCAAGAAGAAAAACGTAGGTGCTCATTAGGGGATGTTTCAAATCCCACATCAAGTCAAAGTGATAAGTTACCATCTCAAGACGAAGCTCATGAAGAAGTGGTGTACATGGAGCTTACTGTTGAAGAGGCATTGGACATGGAGACTATTGTTGAAGAAGAAAATATTAACTGGACCATCGATGAGGATGTTGGACTTCCACCATCCAACTACCAGGAAGACAGTGAAGGACAACAAGTTGCTACTGAAACGCCAGAGCGTATTGTTGATGCACTGGATGATAGAAATCCACCCCCCTTACCTCCATTAGAAAGCACACATCGAAGAACTCCAAAGCGTATAGAAGTTGATGAAGGACTCCTCAATTCGATTGAAGGTACGCTATCTAAACATAGTATTGCTTATCAAACTCAACAGATACTAAATAAATATTTTGAGGAGAAATGTGATGGAGATAAATGTAGATTATTTTTATTATTGTTAAAATCTAGGGGCATGAATATTGTTAGGAAATCGTTAGGGATAAAGATGATAAAGCTTTCTAGACCAAGTTCTCATATAGTTAAAAGCTTAGTAGATGCCTTTGGTAAAATTGGTAAGAACACACGGTCAAAGGACCGCAATGCGGCTCGTCATGTGTTGTCACAAGCAATTGTAAATAAGAACACCAGGGTCCTTAATTTTCTCAAGCCTACATATAAACTAGTTAATTTGAATGTAAAAACCCTCCGTAGGTAATCTATTAGAAGAGAACATCTTGACACAACCGCCTAGACAGATTTTTGGGCCTTTATTGGTCGGTTGCCATGTCGTGATATGAAGCTAGTTGATGCAGTAAAGGGACTAGTGCAGAGTTTTTGGCATGATCACATAAGGCCTTTTTCAAACCGGAAGGATGTACTAAAACTGAGAAGGGGTTCAAAGGACCATGAACCACATATTAAGCATCTTCCTGATATAACACAGACAGAACTATACGAGAAATTTAGGAATGAACATATACAATTGAATTTGGGGCAAAGATCTTTTGAGAAATGTAAGCCCTGGTATGTTAGAATAAATACTCTTCGTAACACTTCTTGTTGTAGATACCATGTAGAATATGAATATTACTATGAAACATTTTTCAACATTCGTCGTGTGTTGCATACTGACCATGTGCAGGATTGCTCCTTGACAATACCACCGACCTCATTAAGAGAATACATTCATAGTATCATGTGCAATAGGCATGAGGGGCAAACTTACTATGCAAAATCTTGTTTGGATGGAACTTTCTCCAACTGTGCTGGAATGGCATTATTGAGCCAATGTATGCACAAGACTGAAGACAATGAATTTGGGAATATGGTTACAGACATGAAAAGTTTCAAATATATCAGCTATGAAATAGTCCCAGGGAAAGAAAGCAAAAAAATACAATTGGTGACATCTCAGGTACATGCATTTATCTATAAATTTATGTTTGAATAGTTGCATTTCATTCCTTACTTACAAAAAAACCTGATATTGAGAACATTTTGTGTCAACAGGTACAAGTTAGTGTCTTTGTCAAGGAATTTATTGAAAAGACACGTCAATATGTTCATCATGTCCACTTGGCACGATGGCAGGATGAGAATTTTAGAATATGCAGAGATACATTTCCTCGTGGTAATATACTTTCAGTTGTTGATTTTGCCGAGAACTACACTCTGCAACCTCAAAATGAGATTCAAAGTCAGTATTAACACTCTGAGTAGGTTTCCTTGATGGTGCATGTCACATATAGGCATGGCCCAAATAGCAGTGAAGAGCAAAGATAAATTCTAAAGGAATATCACTTCTACATAAGTGATGATAGGTGCCATGACTTCCACTATGTACGCCATTGCTTCATCATGTTCTATGATCATTTGAAGGGCAGGAACATACAGATGGATCGACACTGGATTTGGTCTGATGGATGTGCTGGTCAGTTCAAAAAAGCACACATATTTCAATGGTTGTGTTCATTGCATAAAAACTACAAAGTTCCACATATGTGGAACTATTTTGAGACTGGGCATGGTAAAGGAGAGCATGATGGAGCCGGAGCATGTGTCAAAACAGCCCTACGAAGAGAGGAATTGAAATTATCTACAATATCTACTATTTGAAATGCTCAATCTATAGTCAGGTGGTGCACGTCAGTAATGGGAGAGGAATCAGCTATGCGAGTAGAATCCACAAGAAAGAGACATGTGGAGAGATTTTTTTGGGAGGTGGTAGACATAGATCGTTCACATGCATGGGAATGCAAGACTGTTCCTGGGACTCGTGGCTTTCATTCGGTTCGAAGCTCTGATAACCCAGTATTTGAATTGGACCAGAAAACTATCTTGTTTTTTCCCGCCTTGTTGTGATGGTGACTGGGATGTGTGTGAATCATTGGATTGGGTTGATGGATGGGATCGCATATCGCTTCCACTTGATCAACGTGCAATTGTTGAGTTAACTCCATTGGAAGAAGACCAATCGTCTATTTCTATATATTTTGATCATGTATCAGACCTTGTACAACCTGGTATGATGCATTTCCTTAACATTTTTTTGTAAAATTTATGTAGTCTTGAAACTCACATTAATGGCCTTGTATCACATGAAAAATATTTGATCATATACCTACAATCATACTATGCAGGACACATATATGCAGTGGTTTCCTCAAAAGATAGTGAATGGGGTGGTGATTACTGGTTGGCACGTTGTATAGAGGGAAAGCAAACCCTCATTATGTCCATGACTGATGATGAAAACAACCACTTCCCCATCGGGTCTATGGTTGTTAAAGGTGAATATATTACACATGACAACAATGCAAGAAAGAAGGGTGGATATGTTTACAGGGATTACAAACTAGGTGCAAGTGTGTGTCACTTTACCAACTTAATCATTGGTACAAACCTCCAGGTACGAACAATGCCTAGTCGGAATTCATTGAAGGTACGCTACTTCTTACCGAATATAGAGAACGAGAGACTAATGGAGACCATCATTATAAGAGATGATCCAGAGGGCTTGGCTATATGATAATAGGTCGGATCTAACATGATGAGGTATGTATCATTATTGTAATTCTCCCATGTATGTTTCTTATGAATATGTCAATTTTATGTTCTTGTACGCTACTTCTTACCGGATACATAGCACGAGAGACTAATGGAGACCATCATTATAAGAGATGATCCAGAGGCCTTGGTTGTATGATATTAGGTGGGATCTAGCACGATGAGGTATGTACATCATAATTTTAATTTTCCCATGTATCCTTCTTATGAATATGTCAATTTGTGTTCTTGTACGCTACTTCTTACCAGATACATAGCACGAGAGACTAATGGAGACCATCATTATAAGAGATGATCCAGAGGCCTTGGTTGTATGATATTAGGTTGGATCTAGCACAATGAGGTGTGTATCATAATTTTAATTTTCCCATGTATTTCAAGTTAATGTTGTTTATAAATATGCCAAAAATTCTCTTGTATGTCAAGTTAATGAGCATGCCAAATTTTACGTATGATCAATAAACCATATATATCAATATTGTCAATGTTTTCAGCTGATATATACAGCTAGGATGATGGAAACAAGATGCCGAAATGATAACCCTACCTAGGAAACCCTAATCCTAACCCTAATCTTATCTTACTGTCACAACTCAATTCAGAATCACTCTAATGTCGAACTCAACTTTTTCAAATCCGGTGGACTTATGCTTCAAATCATGTTGATTCACGAAGTTGACTTTAGTGTGCATGTACTAAGAACATTGAAACCTTTAAATATAATAGTTTTTTCATATGTTATTTCTGTAATTAAAATAAAAATTTCAAGAAATATTAATATAAGATGTTATTGCTTAGGCAATCATACTTATAGATGAAGCATTTTTTTCACTTGTTAAGAGTTTTTGTTCAAATACTCAGCCTTCATTCTTTAGATTTCATTTTTTATTCCAAAAATCAATTAAACTTTTTGCACTATTCTATCATGATGGCATTTGATTTTTACTATGGAAAAAATTATATATATACCATAAATACTATGGTTCATTGATGCCATGACGTCTTGTATCGTTTATGTAAAATATCTTGCAATGCTTGTAGTTGCACAATGAAAAGATTTAACATCGAAAACAATATTAGACTATTGATACACATTATATATATTTCATATGAAAATGCATTGCACATAGTCCTTAGTTTAATTATGGTCATTATTCATGTTTGTATATCGAAAATATTAATGTGTTTCAATCAAGTAAACACTTTTACACCATACATTTGAAATCCCACTTGGAATTTGTGTTTCCAAGTATATGATACCTAGTATGTTGTTATGATGCAAGTGCAAAAAAACATCAAAATGTGATATACCTTGGGTATTTATTAGTTGGTTTCAATGCAATACATTGTATTATGGTTTAAATTTGGTGATTTACATCCCATATTGCCTCCTAACAAAGCTTTTTCCTATAGACACATGATTATGATTGGAATGTTTTCTGGATTTTCAAGAATGGGAGTGAGTGCCATGCAATATTGAATTATAATGATGGAAACATAATTGGGATTTAATGGACACATTTAATATTACATGAACCTAATTTATTTGATGTGATCCGTTGATTTGGACCATTTTTGTTTTCTAAAAAGGCTAGAGTTCAATGTAAGCAATTTCTTATTGTAATTAAATACTAAATTATAATATGTAATAATAAGTTCTATGCACTTTTCAAGCGTTCCCACATAACACATGCCTAAACACGCTTCCACGACCCACCGGAAACCCTTTTTTATGCACGGTTTCCATTCTATGCCCCGGGTAGGGATTCAACAAATGTCCCTGAAAGCCTGTAGGAGGTGGGATTCAACGTACCATAGAATCATGACCATTGTTCATATCGACGAACTGTTGGCTCCGTTGGATTCAGGACATCGTGATTGTGCTAGGGTGGCCCTTTAATCTGGTTCCATGGAAAAGAGACCATTATTTTGGTCAATTTTGGAAGCTAGGGTTTTGCTTAGTAAGTGAATGTGAAATTTTTGCACATGGGGGTGAAATTTGCATATTGCTCAACCGTGAAGGTGTGGCTAGCGTTCCCACATAACACATGCCTAAACACGCTTGTACGACCCACCAGAAGCCCTTTTTTATACATGGTTTCCATTCTATGCCCTCGGTAGGGTTTCAACAGGTGTCCCTGAAAGCCTGTAGGAGGTGGGATTCAACGTGCCACAGAATCATGAACATTTCTTGGATCGACTAACCGTCAGCTCCGTTGGATTCAGGACAACAGGATAGTGCTAGGGTGTTCCTCTAATCTAGTTCCATGGAGAAGAGACCATTATTTTGGTCAATTTTGGAAACTAGGGTTTTGCTCAATATGTGAATGTGAAATTTTTGCACATGGGGGTCAAATTCACATATTTCTCAACCATGAAGGTGTGGCTAGCGTTGCCACATAGCACATGCCTAAACACACTTGCATGAACCACTGGAAGCCCTTTTTGATACACAGTTTCCATTCTATGCCCCGGGTAGGGATTCAACAGGTGTCACTGAAAGCCTGTAGGAGGTGGGATTCAACATGCCACAGAATCATGACCATTGCTCAGATCGACGAACCGTTGGATCCATTGGATTCAGGACATCGAGATATTTCTATGGTGGCCCTCTAATTTTCTTCCATGGAGAAGAGGCCATTATTTTGGTCAATTTTGGAAACTAGGGTTTTGCTTAGTAAGTGAATGTGAAATTTTTGCACATGGGGGTCAAATTCGCATATTGCTCGACCGTGAAGGTGTGGCTAGCGTTCCCACATAACACATGCCTAAAAAAACTTGTACGACCCAGCGAAAGCCCTTTTTGATACACAGTTTCCATTCTATGCCTCGGGTAGGGATTCAACAGGTGTCCGTGAAAGCCTGTAGGAGGTGGGATTCAACGTGCCACAGAATCATGACTATTTCTTGGATGGATGAACCATCAGCTCCGTTGGATTCAAGACATCGGGATAGTTCTAGGGTGGGCCTCTAATCTAGTTCCATGGAGAAGAGACCATTATTTTGGTCAATTTTGGAAACTAGGGTTTTGCTCAGTATGTGAATGTGAAATTTTTGCACATGGGGGTCAAATTCGCATATTGCTCGACCGTGAAGGTGTGGCTAGAGTTTCCACATAACACATGCCTAAACACACTTGTGCAACCCACTGGAAGCCCTTTTTGATACACGGTTTCCATTCTATGCCCCGGGTAGGGATTCAACAGGTGTCCCTGAAAGCCTGTAGGAGGTGGGATTCAACATGCCACAGAATCATGAACGTTTCTTGGATCGACGAACTGTTGGCTCCATTGGATTTAGGACATCGGGATAGTGCTAGGGTGGCCCTCTAATCTGGTTCCATGGAGAACAGACCATTATTTTGGTCAATTTTGGAAACTAGGGTTTTGCTTAGTAAGGGAATGTGAAATTTTTGCACATAGGGGTCAAATTCGCATATTACTCGACTATGAAGGTGTGGCTAGCGTTCCCACATAATAAATGCCTAAACAAGCTTGCACGAAGCACTATAAGTCCTTTTTGATGCACGGTTTCCATTCTATGCCTCGCGTAGGGATTCAACAGGTGTACTTGAAAGTCTCTAGGAGGTGGGATTCAACGTGCCATAGAATCATGACCGTTGCTCGGATTGACAAACCATCATCTCCATTGGATTTCAGACATTGAGATAGTGCTAGGGTGGCCCTCTAATCTACTTCCATGGAGAAGAGACCATTATTTTGGTCAATTTTGGAAACTAGGGTTTTGCTCAGTAAGTGAATGTCTAATTTCTGCACATATGGGTCGGCTTTGCAAAGTCCTTGACCGTGAACATGTGGATAGTGTTCTCACATGGAACCTACTTAAACACGCTTGCACGACCCACTGAAATCCCTTTTTGATGCACGGTTTCCACTCTATGCCTCGGTTAGGGATTCAACGAGTGCCCTTAAAAGCCTGTGGGAGGTGGGATTCAACGTTCCATAGATTGATGACCGTTGCTTGGATCGACGAAATGGAAGCTCCGTTGAATTCAGTACATTGCGATAGTGCTAGAGTGGCCCTCTACTCTGGGTCCATGGACAAGGGATCATTTTTTTTTGTCAATTTTGGAAACTAGGGTTTTGCTCAGTAAGTGAATGTGAA
>LPNX010136766.1:55367-140484 GCA_001517045.1 Pseudotsuga menziesii
GTTAATGAGGGAAATTGTAATATGGATGATACTAGTAGTTAGTCTCTATTCTAGTTATGGATCACGTTGTTAGAGTGTTAGTCTATTCATAAGCTATTTATTGTTAATGAGAACGGCTATTGTTGAATGAAGTTGGTAATCAATTTCTAATCCATTTATTAATAATGAATATTATTATCATTTTGATGAGGGTGATATTCAATGGCTATGGTAGCTATTGTTAATGAGGGTGACTATATTTCTATGAGGAAGGGAGGGTAATTCCTTTAGATGAGGCCACTTGTCAATTCCTACATCAATAATTGTTATCATAGATACAATGGGATGGTTTGGATCATATCAAAACCAACTATATAAAATACACAACTTAAAGACTCAACATTAGAGTGTACAAAATGTCAAAAAAAAACATGACAAGGAAAAAATCCCAATATATTCATTTGTTTTTTGAGTTAATTGGGGTTTTGGTTTCCATTGGGCATGGGAATTTTGTTAAATAATCAAAATTATTTCATTTTTATCATTAAATTGAGGAATTGGTTTCAATTGGCCAATTACATTGGGGTTCTTGTTTCCATTGGCTAATTCCATTGGGTTTTTGTTTCAATTGGCCATCATTTAATTTAATATGGTTTAATTTTTCGATCTAGGCAAATAAATTGATGAAGAAAATGAAAAAAACATAAAAAGAAATGAGGAAAATAGCTCACAAAGGGGAGGTTTATCCAAAGGTGGAGATGGAGGGCTCAAGCACACCCAAAATCGTGTTTGCACAGTCGAGTGTTGGTCCTCGTTTGTCCAATAGCCGCGTGGTTATGAGAAAAAGGAGACCTCGACCAATTTATAAAAAAACAGGCTTTCGAAATCATGCCTCCATTTTAGTGAAGGAAATCGCACATGCAATTCTCTTCACTAAAATGGAGGCGCGATTTGTCTTACTATCCTAGTTGGCATGCCTATTGCTAGCCTTGGGACTAGGCTTGGCAGGTTTGGTGTTGCCTGGGATGATTTTTTTTGGATCAAGAGTGATTGACTTCACTCCACCATTACATCTAAAAGGTCCCTCAACTTCTTGCACACACCCGTTAATAAATGTTAGTATTTTTAGTTTAATGTTGAAAATATATGGCCAAATGTTAAAAAAACAATTTCTAAACTATAAACAAACTTATAAAAAAATAAAAAATAAATAAAAAAAATCATTTTTTCCAAATTTTTATACATGTAAAGAAATATTTTTCCTCTAGTCATTTTATGGGGAAATGTAACAATGAATAACCACTTTGTTCTCAATCCCCTCCTTTTCCTTTTTAAACTAAGACTTTTTTGAAATTCCAAATATATCTTATGTGATATTTTATTTTTATTTTTTATGATGATATTATTTTCAAAATTTGAAATATTTGTGTTTTTTTTCCATCCAAAATATTGTTGAGTTGAGAGCATGAGGATATACAAAGGTGCTCTAATCACATTTATAAATGGATGGTTCTTTTTTCTAACGTTTAGAAACCTATTATAATATTATTTTGAAATTGATTAAGAATATACCTCCTTCACCCATATGTAAATAGTTAAAGTTTTTTTTCATGCATAACTAACATTTATTAAAAGTTAAACCATAATTTGAATATCCAAAAATTTCTAAAAAAACACAACATTACTATTACCTCAACTAGATCCAACTTTTTTCACAACTATAAGAACATAAAATAGAGGAACACAATCTTCAAATGTGCTTTATTAACTTAAAATCAATTAAATACATATGCATCCTTTGCCCATGGTGTACAAGGGAGCTACATTGGATCTCTCTCTTCTATCTACAATGCACCCACAACTTTCTAGAGTTGAGAAAGGTTCTACAAGAAAATAAAAGTAGGATATTATCAATCATCTCCAACCACTAGTCCCCAAACCCCTATTTATACAATGTTTGATGAAGGTGGCTAATAAATTCTCCATGTTTTCCATTTACAAAGAAACCTTTATTTACATTTAAAACCCCCTATGTTTCCAACCACAAACTTACTAACTAATAAATGGCCCTAGTCTAGAGAAAAAAATAATAGTGTTAATACTAATTGTTGACTTGTCCTTGAGTCAACCAAAAAGCTAGATACAAACTAGACTCAAACCACAATTATTCCAATAATTCAAGTTGGAATAATATGCTCCTCTCTCTTCTCCTCTTCTTGAGCTCTCGCTTTAGGGTGTTCTTCAAACACAAATGGATTATCAACAAGATTTTCCATATGTACTAAGTTAATGTTAAATACAAAAAATATTGTGATCATTTACATGATTAAAAGTTACAAGTAAACCTATAAACACCATGTTACAGAATATCACCAATGTAAAATTATATATATATATATATATATATATAGTAACCACCCCAATTTTTTATTTTATTTTATGAACCTACAATCTTTCTTACATTTTGGATAATCTTTTGCTTACATGTTAGTGTAAAGGTCTATATCTTAGCTTAGTACCTGGTATTTAGTGAATAATATGAATAAAGTTAAGGTTAAAAGGTTGACTTTAAAAGGATTGGAGGACTATGCTTGCTTCCATCATGGATTACATAGCACATATTGTGTTAACACATGACTTATCTTGTTGTAAGGGTTAATTGAAAATGTTTTTACTAGGAAAAGAGGAAGGTGGAGATGATCCACTAACAATCTTGTCCATATATGTGGACAACACCTTGAGTGGCTGCAACATATACTACATCACTAAGCTATAAATTAGGTAAAAGAATCTACTCGAGGTAGGTGAGAGGTATTAGGACATCCACTCAATACACATTGTGGAATGTGCAAGGGTTTCATTTCTTAGAGTTTCATTTTCCTTTATAGTTGATTATATTTATGTGCTCATTTTTTTAAGCCCATTTTTTTACCATTCACTTATCAATCCATTTTCATTTTCTCCACCCTTAATTAGTTAAGAAAATGTGCATCTTCGTGCTCTTATAAAACCGTTTTACAGTTTTTATAAACTACTTGATTTTTCCAACTTTTCCCACGTTGAATATATAAGCCATGTTTCATTACATCATTAGTTCCAAATTGAAATAAAAGTCATCACACTAACGAGCAAGGGTGTGTCTTGCTCTATTGGCAATTATAAAGCAATGTGTCCATGTGTAATTTAAAAGTCCTCTTTTTACCCTAGTTGGTATGGACTTTTCTTTGACAATGCTTCAACATTATATATAATCAAAATCCTCTTAATTGAATATGAATAGTTTCTTGAGTTTTATTGTGGTTGCATAATCAATGAAGAGTTCATTATATATTTAAATCTTAATCATTATTTTTTAATCAAAATTAAGAGATTCATGTTATGGTAACATGTGAAAAACAACTATAACTCCAAAGAGATTTCCGTCTTAATAAACAACAATTTAAAAAAAAAATACAAAACTAATAATAAGCATTAGTGTTAAATATAAAGAGTTCATAGTTATAAGAAGAAGAATTCTAACAAACCATAAACACCATTAATAATGATTAAAAAAATGAGTAAATACAATCTTTTGTTATATAATTGAAAAGGAGTAAATCCATTTCAAAGCTTATTAAACTAAATACATAAACATATTGACAAACAGTAAAGTTATTATTATTTTTAATCCACTTCTTCAAAATATATCATGAAATTGATTATAAAGGCTTTTAAAATTAAAATTATATTTGATAAAAATCTTAATTTTACAATTTCCTTTATTAATGTGTTTATTATATATTTATTTTTAACAATAAATGTTCAATATGTTCACATTTATTTTATATTTATTTATGGATAATTTTTTAATTTCATTTTTTTTAACAATATTTATTTTATTAAAATATTCCAATAATATTATTTCATAATTATAGTTTTTTTTTTAAATTTTAATATTCCAATAAAATTGATATTGTTGAAGAATGTAATAACAATTTTTTTACAGTTTATATATATATATATATATATATAATATTTTTGCTCTATTCCTAATTTAGTATTTTAGTATTATAACACATTTAAAAAATAATAATAAGCATTGTTCATTTTATTATGGTTCTATATTTTCTAGCTTTTGTGTTAAGTAAAAAAAACTGTAAAATTTTCAAATCAACAATGTTCAAAGCCAAAATGGAAAATTTTCATCAATTTTACAAATATTTTAGAAAAATTGTTTTACATAATTTGACTTTAAAGTACTCACTGAAAATTTGAATGTATAGAATCTCTTACTTGTAAACATGGAAGAAGAAGAAAATAGCTCATAATTGAAACCTATGCATTTCTTAGGCTCCAACAAAACTTTACAGCAGGGAAAGGTCAACCACTCCACACATCCTCATTCTTCAAGATTCAAGTTAAGTGGTTAACCATATTTTTTATATTTTTGATAATACCTAATATGCATTACATTTAGGAGTTTATATATATTTTAATTTTAAACAATCACACAAAAAATACAATATTTCGGGGAAAAAAAGTGAAGCCATCACAGGTCAATACCATCCTATGTGAATTCACGAGGTTAACTGGTTAATAATATATATATTTTTTTCAGAATACATAATATGCATTGCATTTAGGAGTTTATATTATTTTGTTGAACAATCACACAAAAATATAAATTTCTCCTAAACCATGTAGCATGAAGTTACAGGTCAATACCGGTCCTTTGTGAATTCAAGAGGTTATCTTTATGTATCGAAAATAAATAAAAAGCAAAAAACAATGACAGGCAATGACAGGCAAACGCACGTAAAATGGGGAAGACGTTTACAATTAAAGTAATCTCAAAGCATGTGTTGGCTAGGTACAGCGGGAGAAGAATTTGATAAACAAAATTCACAGCATGCAAGAAAAATGGAAACAACCTTCAGCTATGCCAGAATCTAATTGGAGGACGAACTGTATACTCTTAAAATTTTGAGATGGTTCGTCTTCACAAGATCTTGGAATAAGGATTGTATCGCACAATCCATTTTCGTCAACTCTCTTAACAGATTGAACCGTTGATAGAACCAGATGGATTCGACAGTTGAAAGGGACATTCTCCACACAAACATTTCAAATTTTGAGAGTCTCTGAGCCACGTCAATTCTTTCAAGCGCTTATGCTGCGGAGTCAAGGTGGTAGATGTTCCAACCAAGGGCCAATATTAACCTAGTTAGTTCTTGGACGTAGTCTTGAGTCCCATAAAATTATAAATCGATACCTTTGTGTTTCTGGGTTTTTTCGCTTTCAAAGACATTTTTGTCACCAGAGGTAACCAAAATCAAGCTAATGGAACAAAGGACATCCCAAACTGGTAAAACTGCATAAATTTAATTGGCATGTTTACATTCTCCAGTTACAAGAACTTTACTAAATATCCAAAACAATTGGGTTTACATATATCATTTATAAAATGTAATATTATATCAGAAAAATGAAACATTAACTGAATATATTGCATTCTATAAATGAAATATGTATGGATGGTTTTTTAATGAGATAATTGACAGCTTAGCGCTATCTCTATCAGCAAATTTACTAGCTATATGTACTCTATCAGCAAATTTACTAGCCTGATATGTAAATACTAAATAGTGTTTGATGCAATCTAGTTTTGGCTATGCCAATCACCTTGAATCAGCGCGGACTTGAATTGTTTGCTGTACTGTCATTCTCTGCTGTGTTGCTGGCAGTGCAGTGTTATAAAAATTGCAAATGTATGTTTAGAACTGTATAATTTTAGTCAACTCCATAAAAATAACTGTAAAGATCTAAAACTTGGAAAGTTTTACCAACTTCCTTGTAACACTTAATCAACTTCTTTGTTTGTTTTATGGAACCCTATCTAGGTTTAAACCTTGGATTCTTTATTCTTCATGATCACTGAGGTTAAAGTTTTAAACTAGCATACACACAGATCATTGGCTTTATCAAATGCATAACAATTGAATTTCAAATTACAAGTTTTTAGAACAAAATTTCAGATTAGGTTTAGATCTGTTCAGTCTGTAGATTCAATTTGATTTGGTAAGGAGTGTAATAATAGTTTGTTGTAGAATTGATGTGCAATGAAAATGTAAGAAAAGAAACAAAATCTGATATTTTGGTCTCACTGTCACAGAAAGATAACGGAGTCAAGTAGACCCAGATGCAAATAGTCCAGTAGATAACCCTGAATGGGCAGTGCAAATGGTCGTGC
The DNA here is from genome assembly GCA_001517045.1 of Pseudotsuga menziesii. NCBI lineage: Eukaryota > Viridiplantae > Streptophyta > Pinopsida > Pinales > Pinaceae > Pseudotsuga > Pseudotsuga menziesii. The sequence goes on from LPNX010136766.1 coordinate 61,576, forward strand.
AAATAACCCACTCCTAGGTCTATCCATCGGTCAACCGACGAACGTTGTTGGCATATCGACAACCTGATGTCTAACTGTAAGGATTTTGGCACTTGTACCATTGGTGGACTGAGGGACAAATTCTGGTCGCTCGATGGAATGTTGTCAGTAGTTCGACGTTGCTTGGAACATATCTATCAGTCTTTCTGATATTTTTAGGAGATGTTCAACGAGTTTTCCAAGCCAACGATGGTTTACTGTCGTAAGGATGCTTCACCGGATCGACATATATCAAGCCATATTTCGACGTTAAGCTGTTGATCGACCGATGGTAAGTGTGTATTTAAAAAAAATATAAAATAGGAATTAAAAGTGCATAGTCCATTCACTGCTGTTACCTAGGTACCGAATTTGGGATATTAATTCTCTCACATGGCTGCCCCTACTGCCTTGGTGAAGTGTCCAAACATTGTGGTGTTTCATGTGCTGACTTTTCTATAAGTTCTAGAGTGAGTGATAAGTCATCAAAAAAGTGTGTATTCAGTAAACAGTGTGAAAGAACCCCTTTGAACTGGCCATGCAACCATGTAGCCTTTAGAAGGCAGCCAAGAGCATTCAAGCACATGCCAAAATTGGGAAATTGGACATGTGTTGGATCTGAGATCCACAGAGAAAATAATACACAGAATTTAATAACAGACAATGAACACAAGGTTTACTGTGGTAAAACCCCCTAGAGGGAAACATCGAGTGAGCAATGGTATGGTCTTCCTTATTATTCAATGAATGAAGATTACAATAGTTTACAACTCTCTGACTCTTCTCTATGAGAATACAAGAAATATATACATTTTTTTCACGGTTACTATTAACTGAACAAACTAAATTAATTGGGTAAGTTAGTTATGCACCCACCTAGAGAATGGTTGTCACCCGTTTCCAACAATCTCCACCTTGACAACAATTTACCTGATACCTTGCTCATTGCTCTATTCATCACCTTTCCTGCAAGCCTAGAGAAGCTAGGCACCACCATAGCTTCTCTAAAGTAACCGGCTTCATGAACATGTCTACACTATTCTCTTTAGTGTGAACCTTTTCAAGAAACACTCCACCTTCATCAACAACATGTCTAACAAAATTGTATTTTACGGGAATATGCTTTGTCTTACTGTGATAAGCTGGATTTTTAGCCAAATGAATAGCACTTTGACTATCACAAAAAACTTTTATAGTGTTCTCAACTTTTCCTAACTCACCCAACAAACCTTTTAACCAGACTGCCTCTTTGCAAGCATGTGAAGCACCTATATATTCTGCTTCTGTAGTGGATAAAGCAACAATATTCTGAAGCTTTGACATCCAACTAATAGCTCCACCTGCAAGAGTAAAGACATAACCTAAAGTGGACCTCCTCTTGTCCAAATCACCTGCAAAATCAGAATCAACATAACCACATACTTCATCACTACAACCATCAAAAGTGATACAATAGTTGCTTGTGCCTCTTAGATACTGAAGCACCCATTTCACTGTTGCCCAATGCTCTTTTCCTGGATTTGCCATGTATCTACTGACAACACCAAGTGCATGTGAAATATCTCGTCTTGTACTTGTCATCGCATACATTAGATTTCCTACTGCATTAGCATATGGTATATGAGACATATACTGCTTTTCTTCATCATTTTTAGGACTCAAACCTGAAGAAAGCTTGAAATGAGAAGCTAAAGGGATATTAATAGGTTTCACCTTATTCATACCGAATCTCTAAAGTATTTTCTCCACATACTTCTTTTGTGATAACCACAGCTTGTCATTTTTCCTATCTCTATGTATCTGCATGCCCAAGATCTGATTTGCTGCTCCTAGATCCTTCATATCTAATGTCCTAGCCAAATAAGCCTTTAACGTGTTGGTTTCAAACATGCTCTTGCTTGCGACAAGCATATCATCAACATATAACACCAAAATAATGAACATGTCATTTGCCAACTTTTTAAAGTACACACAATGATCATACTCACTCCTGGTAAAATTCTGACTCACCATGAAAGAATCAAACTTCTTGTACCATTGCGTGGGAGTCTACCTTAGGCCATACAATGACTTTTTGAGCTTGCAAACAAACCTCTTGTTGCGATTCTGAACGAACCCTTCTGGCTGTTCCATGAAAATTTCCTCTTCTAAATCCCCATGTAAGAAAGTTGTTTTGACATCTAGCTGCTCCAACTCCAAATCATACAAGGAAACTAGTGCTAATAAAATTCTGATAGAAACAAGTTTTACAACTGGTGAAAATATCTCATGAAAGTCAATACCTACTTTCTAAGAAAATCCTTTTGCAACCAATACAATGTCATCAGCTCCTTTCTTCAATTTGTACACCCATTTGCAACCAACCACTTTCCTACTCTCTGGAAGTTCCACAAGATCCCATGTCTTGTTCTTTGCCAAAGAATCCATTTCTTCTTTCATTGCAAGTTTCCATCTGTCACTATCAGACACTTTCAATGCTTCCTGATAACTGTTAGGTTCTCCTTCATTAGAAATTAAAGCAACAGATGTGACAAAATTATCATACCTTTTTGGAAAAGTTTTGTCCCGTGTAGATCTTCGTAAAGACTGTTGTGGTATCTCTTCTATTTCTGTCTGCTCATCATCCTCTTCTTGAGGAGTGTCCACATGAATATCCTCTTCCTAGACATCCTCATGATTCCCCTTTGTAGATGACTGAGTATGAAACTGAACTTGCTGAAACTGTGGTACATTATCCTGTTTCAAATCATTACTCACATCTAAATTTGATAGAGAAAGTTCATTAAATGTTACATCTCTGTTTATGATGATTTTGTGGACAATAGGATTCCACAATCTATATCCCTTAACACCATCACCATAGCCAACAAAGATTAATTTTCTTGATTTAGGATCTAATTTGGACCGTTGATTTTTGGGAATAAGAGCATATGCTTCACAACCAAATACTCTAAGATTAGAATAATCACATTCTTGACATGTCCATACCTCTTCCGAAATTTTGCAGTCAATGGTTGTTGATGGTGATCAATTGACCAAGTAACAAGCTGTAAGCAATGCCTCTCCCAACAATTCCTGCTGCAAGTTTGCATTACTAAGCATACTCCTTGCTCTTTCAAGAAGAGTCTTGTTCATGTGTTCAGCAACGCCATTCTTCCGCGGAGTGTAAACAGTTGTCTTATGCCTCTCAATCCCATCCTTCTTGCAATAATTATCAAAGTCCTTAGAAGTAAACTCGGTTCCATTATCTGTTATAAGACATTTAATGAACCTGCCAGTGCTCTTTTCAACCAAAGCTCTAAACTGCTTAAATATATAAAAAGCATAAGCTTTTTTCTTTAACAAATAGATCCATACTTTCCTCGAGTAATCATCTATAAAACTGACGAAATATGATGATCCCCCATAAGAAATATTAGGAGATGGTCCCCATAGATCAGAATGAATATAGTCTAGGATACCTTTACTTGTGTGTTTTCTAGATTTAAATTTTTGTCTAGCTTGTTTACCAAAAACACAATGCTCACAAAACTTCAAATCTACACATTTTAAACTAGGAAGCAACTTCTGATTAGCAAGTACCTTCATTCCTCTTTCGCTGATATGACCTAACCACTGATGCCATAGACGAGTGAAGTCTACTGCACCAACTGACGCTACTGTTGCTTGATCGATTTCCGTTCTCCCTTCAAGTTTATACAGGTTCCCGACTCAGTTTGCCTTCATAACAACCAAGATACCTTTCGATATCTTCATAACTCCACCTTGAACCACAAATTTGTAACGAGCATCATCAAGAACTCCCATTGATATCAAGTTCTTTCTTAGTTCAGGAACATGTCTCACAATTGTTAGAGTTCTAATAATCCTATCATACATTTTAATTCTAATACTCCCTATCCCAACAGTTTTACATGTAACATTATTTCCCATATAAACTATACCGTCATCTATAGATTGGTATGTGTGAAACCAACTTCTATGAAGACACATGTGATGAGATGCTCCAGGATCAACCAACCAACCATAATGATATTCTGAGACATTAGAAGTAGTTAATACCTCATCAATCATACCTGAATCATTTTTTGCTATGTTTGCCTCATTTGTAGAGTTCTCTTCCCTAGAAGCTTGCTTGCATTTCCAGCAGTCTTTCTTAAGATGTCCTGCTTTAATGCAAAACCAACACTTCAATTTACTCTTTTTTCCCTTTGACTTTGATCTTGATGTACCCCTTGAATGTTGTCCTCTTTCACTGGTTCTTCCCCTGGCTATCATTACTTCTGATGTTGAGTTTTCAAGACTCGATTTCTTTCGAGTTTCCTCATAAATTAAGGATCCCACAACATCATCAAAGGTAATAGATTCAATAGAACTAAAACTGATAGAGGTTACAAAATGTGCCCATGACTCGGGCAGAGAGCACAACATTAAAATTGCCTTGTCTTCAGAACTAATAATATCTTCCATACTAGGCAATTGACAAACAAGAGTATTGAATGCATTCAAGTGATCAAAAATTTTTGTACCTTCTTTCATACGCAAGGTAAATAACTGTCGCTTTAGGAGGATTTTATTTGTCAAGGATTTAGTCATATACAAACTTTCCAGTTTTGTCCAGAGACCTGTTGCTGTAGTTTCAAACACAATATTAAATAAAACATCATCGGCCAAGCATAATCGAATAGCACTCAGAGCTTTTTCATCTATCTCGTTCGAGTCTTCATTGGACATATCATAGGGTTTCTTGGTTTTCCCTGTCAGTGCCTTCGCCACTCCTTGCTGAACTAGCATATCCCTCATCTTGACCTTCCATAACTCGAAATTATTGCTCCCATTGAATTTTTCAATTTCAAATTTAAAACTCTGTGTTTTTGCCATTTTCTCAAGATTTTTTTTTTGAAATATCACTGCTAGTTACTTTTATTTGAAAAATATATTTCCAAAAAACTTGCGGCACAAAGCTTGACTTTAAATTTTTTTATTTATTGCAAAACTTTCCAGTTTCAGCCTTCCAATAAAAAAAAATTATTCCAAACTTCCAAATTTTTATTATTCTTTAGCACAAGTCTTTATTCCATAAATAATAACCACAACATTTTTTTTAAACTTCCAAAATAAAAAACTTTCAATAAACTTCACCGCTTCCAAACTTCGAATAAATAATATCATCGTTTTATTTTCTTAACTGAAAGAATCCACTTTAAAAAAAAAAATACGGTCCTTTTCCTCCTTCCTTTAACTATATCCTTTAAATAAATATATATATATATTCTTATATCCAAATTTTTAATATCCTTGGAAGAAGAAAAAAAAAATTACCGTTCTCCAAACTCAAAAACACCATCAAATTCCATAAACAAGAGACTCCTTAAACAGTGAGCATTCTCCAAAATACAAACGCAACATTAAATTTTCAGAGTCTAAACAATAGACTCCTCCTTCTCCATGCTGTCACGCTTTAGTCTCCACGTTCAGCACAAGCAGCCAGCCTTCTCTTCCACGCGTTTCATCAATCAGCAACAGGCTCCAGGCAAAGCTTCAAGCTCATTTTTCAGCACTCAGGCTCTGATACCACTTGTTGGATCTGAGATCCATAGAGAAAATAATACACATAATTTAATAACAAACATTCAACAATGAACACAAGGTTTACTGTGGTAAATCCCCCGAGAGAGAAACATCCACGGAGAAATGGTATGGGTCTTCCTTATTATTCAATGAATGAAGATTACAATAGCTTACAACTCTCCAACTCTTCTCTACGAGAATACAAGAAATATATACATTTCTTTCACGGTTACTATTAACTGAAAAAACTAAATTAATTCGGTAAGTTAGTTATGCAGCCACTGAGAGAACGGTTGTCACCCGTTTCCAATAGCATCTTTGTAAGCTTGTCAAAAGCAATTTTGAGAAAAAGTGCCTTTTCAAATTTCATTAGTCTCCCTTCATCTATTCCATTCTTTCTTAATCTATAATTCAGTAGCACAGGATGAGTCTTCCTTTGATGAAACTAGGTTGCTCCTATGATTACTTGCCTATATGTTATGGGATTAAGCCTATTTGCTAATACTCTTGCTAGCACCTTGTAGGACACTAAGCAAAGTAATGGCCCCCTATTCTCTACTTGATATCCTTTCAAGCCTTTGGAATTAGTTCGAATATCATGGGAAGTGTAAAGCCCCAGTAACTATGTCAATTAAACTTGTACATAATAACCATAGTAACTCAAAGAAGTGTTAAAGTTTTTTCTTGCTCAAGTAGTGGACCATAATGATTAGCTATGAAAATATCAACATATTGTTTCCATAACATTTACAATATTATAGACATACATATCTCTAACAAAAGAATTCACATTGATAATTCTAATTGTATGGGTGATTCTCTTTTTGTAAGCTTCTCTAGAAAAACCATACAAGGCTCCCCTCTCATCGTGGGATGATCTTGGCCATGAACAAAGAGAACACGCATGGAGATTATTTGAGGAGGTGTGCACAAAACCACACTTATCCATTGTACCACAACAAACCAATCTACTGTCTATAAGGAAACTCTTTATTCAGGAAGTATTCGTACGTAGAAAGATGGCGCGCCCTTAAAGGAGAATATCCCAACACCTGAGAATAAGGTCAAAATTCTGGGTAAGAAGGTAAAGAGAGCTCCTCCAGGCATTGGATCGGTTTGCATGGAAGAAGGGCTTCACATGGAGAAGATAGAGCATCGTTGTATGGGCGTTCGATACAACCACTTGCTTGAAGAAGGAATCTTAGTGGGTAAGTATAGGTGATTCCTTTATTCCATACCAAAAAATACTCTGAATAAGTTATCTTACGATTAGGGGCAAGAAGAGAAGATTTCCTATAAATTGAGAGAGTAACAAAATTTCCCTTTTCAATGCTCTTTAACGTATCTTTGTGTACCATGATTGTTTGAAATTGTGGAAGTAAAGATCCCTTGAAAGTGATCTCAAAATATTTATGCTCGTCTTCCTTTTAAAATTCCATGTTGATTATTGACAAATTATCTATTTTTTAGGTGTTTTTCCTCATAAACTAGTAAATAAATGTTAGAAGCTTTGCCATCTCGTTTGGTCCAATTGATGCTTGCTTAGATCCTAGTTCTTCTGGCTCTATGTTCTTCAGATTCTTATTTTGTTCCAAGTCAACAATTTAGTAAACACTGGTCCCTTCTAAAGTGATTATTAATGAATCTTTCTGCATGCACAAACTGCCATCTTGCCCCTTCCCATGAGAAGTTTCCAGTTTCTTTGTACAACCGCTTCCCACCATATAACCATCTAGGCTATCTATCATCCATTATATTATTGGGAGTGAGCCATCCTTTTGCAAATATGAATTTGACTACTACAATACGATTATCCATTTGAATAAGGAAGATCCTAACCTTAATTTTTCTAAGAATAATAAATGTATGATATTATTGAATTACACTAGAAAGTTGAGCTATCTGTCGAGTCCCACCCACAAAGGAAACACAATGGCATGAATAGATCTTCCTCCCTCTGCCTGCATTATGATTAATATAGTACCAACTATGGTATGATATATCTATTGCAATAGAGATATGATGTTACTATTGAATTTCAAATAATTAATATTTAGTTGTTGCGGTTAGGAATAAATATGCCAAAGAAAATAAATACAAATAACAACAAACACAATAACAAGACCAAATATATCTTGGAAAACCTAGTAGGAAGAAACCAACCATCAATAATAGATCTATTATTGGTCCTTGGCCAACTCTCCTACTCACTTTAGCACATTACAATGGAGGATTACAACACTATTTATAGGGTTCTTTACATGCAAATACAACTAGCGAGAAACCACAGGATACCAAAACCTTGTGCCCAAAACCACTTACATCTTTGTTCATTCCCTAGTCAAGGTTAACCCTAACAGTTGCAAATGTCAACAATCTCTAGAAAATTGTTGGAATTTTGATATATTAAATCTGAGTGGATTAGCTAGGTTGTATTTTGTGACAAAGAAAAATATTTCTTCTTCCATTTTATATTGAGATTATGAATGTCAATTTTGTTCTTAAAATAACTTTATCCCTTATTCATAAGAGACTACTCATTTGCACGATTTGGTTAATGGGTTAATGGAAGTTCCTTGGAAGATTATAGAACTTGAGAAACCAAATACACAAACCATTAACACTATTTTTGTGCCTGCTGTGGAGCTTATCTACAACTATGCAGAATGCCTTGCATGACATGGAATTAGTGGTGCAACAACAAGAACCACTATCACATATGTTGTTTTATTGCTTAAAAGACTTCTTTTTGCTTCCTACGAGGTGGTATAAACATCTCGGAGGTTTTCACTCCACTTATGATGGTGCCTAGTGCATTTGATTTCTAGTGTGAGAAATCTTGACATTTTATTTATAAGAATTATTTTGGAAACTCCTAAATTTCATTATTTTATTTTTGTTTCTATTTTTTTGTGCATATTGGCAATGTCTTCAAGGTTACTTTACGTTCCCTTCCCAAAGCAAACAATGTTTGCACTAGATGATATGATAGAGACTACGAGGTCAATTCCACTTCCTTCTGATACTAGTGGTGCAACTAGAGACAGTGGCCAAAGGATGATTGAAGAAGATACAAATACATCTTCTATACAATAATGTTGTGATGGTTTCTCAATTGTTCCCATTCTTCACTGGCATTGTAATGTTTGTCCATATTTTGATTCTGGTGCAACTGATGGGAGTGAGATCCAATTTTCAATGGATGATTTTAGTGATGAGAGTCTATTACAAGTCGCTACTGGGATCAGTTTGCGAAGTGCACCTTCTTTAAATCCTCCCATGGAAGGCAATGAAAACATAGATTTCCTTAGGGACACAAATGATACAAAAATGGTCACTCTTTCTACTTCATTGGCGTACAATAAACTCTTTGGCACTTCTTAGTGAGATCATGGAAGATCTCAAAGAGTGGATGAATTCAACTTCTGTACCCTAAGTAATTCCAATCATGCAACTTTTTTACAAATTAGCTTCTGCCATAGTGTTCCTTTCATGGAAAATTCAACTCCTGAAAGCTTGGATTTGACAAAAATTATAAATATGATCATTAGATGAATTTAATTTAATTTCCCACTTTATGGCTAAAACATGTTCATATTTTGGAAAGGGCCTCATTATTTTTTTTCATGTTTTTTACTTCTATGCTATGCAATTGGCATCAACTGAGAAATTATTAGTCATTATCAAAATATGGGGTAGTCAGGAGAACTCAAGATTGAACTGTTGCTCAAGGAACTCCATGTTCTTTAAGGGGTGGTTCTCCATGTTCAAACGATGGCCAAGAGAAATTGAATTTGCAACCCATATTGAACACACATGTGTTGCTTTAAGATAACATCATTTTTTCAATTATCTTATGGACATTCTACAACAACTGGTGCATTTTTTCAAGACCCCATCTTGAAATATGGGCTAATAACAACTTTTGGGGCAGCGTGTGGTGCCTTACTAATAGTGAAAAGAAAGTTTCCAGCTGAAAATTTTGTTCCTTACTTAAGGTAGGATGCTTAACAAATGTATAGTATGAATGTATTTCTTTTTGTTTTGAAGTTGTTGCTTGAACTCCAAGCCAACCTTGTTGAACATCAGAGACAAGAAACAAGGAAAAAAACCAAAATAAACATCAGTTTAATGTGGTAAAACCTCATAAGGGGAAACATCAACACAAACAAAGTATTGAATCTCATTAATAAAGAACAAGGATATTACATGGCGAGCCATTCATCATCTCAGACTACCACTTTACAACAAGTATCCCAACCATGCACTATATACTTCACAAAATAAGTTACCGGAGTAAAATTGCTGCCAGTTATGCATGTTACAAGAAACTTCCCGTAAAGAAATCTAGTTTTGAGTTAATTATCCTTATTAACAATCTCCACCTTGGAAACAAAATTTTCTAACACATTGCCCAAGACTATTCATCACCTTTTTTTCAGACCAAGAGAAACTACACACCATCGTAGCTTCTCTAACAACACTGGTTTTGCAAACATATATGCACAATTTTCTTGAGTATGAACCTTTTTCAGATCTACTTCATCTTCACCAATGACTTGTCTTACAAAATGATACTTTACATCAATATGTCTAGTCTTACTATGATAAACATGATTTGTAGCCAAATATATAGCACTTTGTCTGTCACAGAAAACAGGTACACTGTTCTGCAACCTTCCAATTTGTCTAAGTAGACCTTTAAAGCAAATCACCTCTTTGCAAGCATGCGAGGTAGCAATGTATTGAACCTATTTAATGAATAAAGAAACTATTTCCTAAAGCTTTGAAATCCAACTGCAAGAGTAAAGACATAACCTAAAGTAGACCTTCTCTTGTCCAAATCACCTGCAAAATCTAAATCAACAAAACCACATACAAAATCACTTTTATTATTAAAGGTGATATAATAGTCACTTATGCCTCTTAGGTATCGAAGCACCCATTTCACTGCATTCCAATGTTATTTTCCTGGATTTTCCATGTATTTACTAACAACACCTGCTGCATGTCAAATATCATGTATAGTACACACCATTGCATACATTAAACATCCTACTGCATTGGAATATGGCACATGAGACATATAATCCTTTTCTTCAACACTACTAGGACATAAACCTAAAGAAAGATTAAAATGGGAATCCAGAGGAAAAATCATAGGTTTTCCTTATTCATTTCGAATCTTACAACTATTTTGTCAACATACTTCTCCTGTGAAAATATAAGCTTACTATTTCTTCTGTCTCTGTGTATTTCAATACCCAAAATTTGTTTTGCAGCTCCAAGATCCTTCATATCAAAAGTCCTATCCATCTGAGCCTTCAACTTGTTAATCTTGACCATGATTTTACTCACAATAAGAATATCATCAACATACAACACTCAGATAATGAATATGTCATTCAACCTTTTAAAGTATAAACAATGATCATATTCGCTTCTGGTGTAACCTTGGCTCACCATGAAAGAATCAAACTTCTTGTACCATTTCCTGAACGACTGTTTCCGTACATACAATTATTTCTTGAGCTTGCAAACTAATCTTTCTTTATGATGCTACACAAAACCTTTTGGTCGTTCCATATAAAATCTCCTCATCTAAATCTCCATGTAAGACATATGTTTTAACATCTAGTTGCTCTAACTCCAAATCAAAGAATGCAACTAGTGCTAACACAATACGAATAGATACAAGCTTGACAACTGGTGAAAAAATATCATGATGGTCAATGCCTTCCATATGAGAGTACCCTTTTGCGACCAATCTGGATTTGTATCTTTCAACCTTACCATCAACACCTTTATTTAACTTGAAGACCCACTTACATCCAATAAATTTTCTATCTTTGGGGATTTTAACCAATTCCCGTGTCTTGTTTAAATTACATCTCTTATAATGATAATCTCATGGGAAGTAGGATCCCACAATCTATATCCTTTTTTTACATCATCATATCCAACAAAAATGCACTTCTTTGATCTAGGGTCTAACTTAGAGCACTGATTTTTAGGAGTAAGTACATAAGCTTCACAACCAAATATTTTCAAATTTGAATAATCACATGGATGATCAGTCCACACCTCTTCTAGAATTTTACTATTGTCATTGATGGTGATCAATTTATTAGATAACCAGCAGTAGAAACTGCTTCTTCCCACAATTATTTCCCTAAATTAGCATTACTGAGCATGCTCCTTTCTCTCTCTAGAGGAGTCATATTCATGTGCTCAACAACACCATTTTACTGAGGAGTGTATACATTTTTTTATGTCTTATGATCCCTTCTTATTTGGAATACTTTTCAAACTCTAAAGGGGTAAACTCATCCCTTTATCCTTCCTTAAACATTTGATTGTCCCACAAGTTCTTTTTTCCACCATAACTCTAAATTGTTTAAATGTGTTAAACATATCAATTTTTCTTTTTAAGACATAGACCCTAACTTTCCTTGAAAAATCATCTATAAACAATACATAATAGGCCACTCCCCCATAGGAAATAGTAGGATACAGACCCCGCAAATCAGAATGAATGTAATCGAGAACACCTTTACTAACATGACTACATGATTTGAATTTTTGTCTACACTGCTTTCCAAATATACAATGTCTACAAAACATCAAATTCAGAGTTTTCAAATTTGGAATCAATTTACGATTCATTAATACTTGAAGTCCTCTCTTACTCATATGACCATGATGCTGATGCCATAATTGAGTGGATCCTGACACCTCTTTAGATACTAATGTTGTATCATTAACTTGAGTTCTTCCAACCAATTTGTAAAGATTTCCTATTTTTTGTGCCTTCGTTAAATTTCATGAACCATGGATCTTCAGGCCCGAATGAAAGCAATTTGAAAAGAGGGATGTAGTAGAATTAACAATTCAATGTAAACTAATAAACAAATTCATGATAGAAATTTCATACACATCAAACAAGAATTGGTCAGAATATTATTGCATTGATTATCATTAATGTTGTTGGAATACAATAGACATACATTATGAAGAATTCAAGTTCCTTTGGAAGGATTCGAATTCACCTACTTAATCTAAATCATGCGCTAACTCAATGCGAGAAAAATAAATGCTGCAACTCACTAGTGTAACTTTGGATGACCAAATCAGTATAGAATCAGTTAACTGATGATGGTAGGTGAATAAAGGCACCCACATTCGCTTGAATCATGCAATCTGGTGCTAATATAACTGACTATGATCTAACTGATGGTGATTGAAGCATAACTGAACATAACTGATTACCTACCAAGGTCCACTAAAGGATACTTCTGGTGGAACCCATAGTGACCTCCTAAATTATAGAGATTGGTCCCTAGGGTACTTAAAATCATGCATGAAGGCATAGTAAGTGGTAGGTGGCTCCTAGGTGTGTCCCCCATACACTGGTGAAGTGATGATGACCTCCTAATCTAGTAAAATATACCAAATGGAATATGTGGGAAAATGGAGGATTAACACCTCCCATTAATCCTAAATTTGGAGAACTTGGGCCCTAGAAACTAAACCAAAGGTCACACATACAATCTAAATGAATAGAAATGACTACTAATAAGCAAGGAAAATGGGGAAAACCTTATAGGAAACCTCCCCTCACCCTCAAAATAGCAGGAAAATCAAGAATAATAGATAAGTCAATCCTTTACACCAAGAAGAGATCCAAGGTAAATAAATCTCTTTTCAATGAATGAGTCAATGACTTGGTAAAAATATTTGCAATATGCTCCTCTATAGGGAAATAATGTAGTATGACAGCCTTACTAAGCACTAGCTCCTGAATGCAGTGCATGTGTACTTCAATATGCTTTGTTCGATGCTTCTAAACTGGATCACTGGATATACTAATAGCACTCTGGTTGTCACAATATATGTACACTGAAGGATAAGTGTGAATACTCAACTCTGTCAAAATGCCATGCAACCAAAATGCTTGAATAACTGCATTTACAACCCCCCTATACTCTGCTTCTATTGAAGAGGGTGCAAGAGCTGCTTGCTTCTTGCTTGACCAATAGATTGGTCGAGATCCTAACATAAACACAAATCCTGATGTAGATTTCATATCATTTCCATATCTAGCCCAGTATGGAGTAGTATATCTAATCAAATCTAACTGAGCATATTCTGAGTAATGAATCCCAAAATATCGCGTACCCTTCACATAGTGAAATATGCGCATTGTTTTCTTCTAGTGCAACTCATGTGGCTCTTGCATGTATATGGAAACAACACTCACAACATAGGAAATGCTTGGTCTCGAATGTGTGAGGTATATGAAACTCCCAATGAGCTGTTTGTATAGAGTACTATCAACCAATGGTGTGGAACCACCTTCTTCCAACCCGATGCCAGATAGGAAGGGAAAGGGTGTTGCTTTATAGTCTTCCATGTGGAATCTTTTAAGAAAATATCCAATGTATCTAGAGTGTGTAATCATGATTCCTGAATTATTTTGATTTACTTTGAGACTAATGTATTTCCTTAAAAGTCCTAGATCTGTCATGGAAAATGCTTCACTCAAAGTTGTCTTGATGCTTCTTAAACCAACATCAGAGCTGCTAGTAATGCGAAATCCATCTACATATAGGAAAATCAACAATAATGAGCCCTTTCTCTACTACATGTAGACATTACAGTAAGATATTCATCTCTAAAAGTTCCATGACATGAGAAAGACATCCATCTTGGAATACCATGCCAATGGGGCTTGCTTGAGACCATAGAGAGATTTCCTTAGTTTGCAGAATAAGGATGAATCTTCAATGTATCCCTTAGGCTGTCTCATATAGATATCCTCTTCTATACCACCATGTCGGAAGGTACTCTTCACATCCATGTGATGTACCTCCCACCTATTCGAAGCTACAATTTCCAAGACTACCCTAATGGAATTCATTCTTGCTACTAGAGAGAATGTCTCATTATAGTCCAACCCATGGACTTGAGAGTACCCTTTTTCCACCAACCGAGTCTTGTACTTGGTTGTGGTTCCATTAGCTGCTAGCTTGGTCTTGTAGATTCATTTACACTGAAATAACTTACTCCCAAGTGGAAAAGTGACAAGTACACATGCCTTCTTGTCTTGTAGCGAACCATACTCATCATCCATAGCTTCCTGCCATATTGGATCATTGAAAGCCTCTTTGAATGATTGAGGATCTGAACCCATCATCATGAAACACCTCTATAGGAGAAGTGGATCTGAATGTAAAAGTGTAACATGCTCATTCTGATAGTGGGACCTTATTCTTATTCTATCATCTGGATCCCTAACAATATCCCCATCTGCTTCAATGAGATTTTGGGCCCATTTAGGTCTCTAATTTGGAGTAATTGTTCGATTTGGATATAGATCCTCTTGATATTCAATCTCAATGTCATGTTCATGTGTATCATGAATTTCATATTTGAATCTAAAACATTATTCTTAATATCGTCATCTTCAAATGGAAATGAAAGAGAGTTTATACCTTCTTCTTCGGCTTATGGTGGATCATGCACATGATCTTGTTCAAATTGCACATTGTGCTCTATGAAGAACCTTCTAGTTGCAAGGTACATCAATTTGTATTCCTTAGAATCATCATCATATCCTACCAGTATGCATATAGGGATTCTGGCCCAAGATTTGGAGCCAAAAACTCTCAGGTGCGATACATTGGGATTATTTCCCAACAGTGCTTCAAAAGGAGTGGACCCAATAATTGATTTGTGAGGCACCTTGTTTTGGATATATGAGGAAAAATTAGTATCCTCACCCCACATGTAAGGATGAAGGTTTCTTGCTTCTAGAAGGAAGGTTTCCATCTCCTTCAAGGATCTATTCTTCCTCTCAGCCACAACATTCCGTTGTGGTGTGTATGAAACTGAGTGTTCCATTCGAATCCTGTTGATCCACACAAATTCTGAAAATATATTTTGATGTACTCACCTCCATTGTCATATCTTATAAGTGACTTGATATTCTTCCCGAGGTTGTTCTCAGCTAAGTCTTTAAAGACTTTGAAGGTCTCAAATACCTCATACTTTTGATTCAGAAAGTATACCCAACAATATCTTGAACAATCATTAATTAAAGTCAAAAAATATTTGGATCCATTCATTGATTCTATAGGCATTGGTCCTGAGACATCATTGTGTATTACATCTAGTGTGGAGGCATCTCTTGTTTCCTTTCCAACCTCATATATTTTCTCTAGATACTTCCCTACCAAGAAAACAGTGCACATTCTTTCAGAAGATTCAATGAGAGGAAATCCCTCAACCATATTGTCATTGTACAACTGTTGGAGATACTTGAAGTTCATGTGGCCAAATCTTGCATGCCACAACTTTCTTGTGTTATTGTAAAGATTCAATAAGTATTTCAGATATGAAGTAGGAAGGAAATGGGAAAATGTATATGCCTTGAAGGGATGACTAGCAACCCCTTCTGCTATTAGATTTCTAGTATAGACTTCAATGATTTCTACCGTGTCAAGATTGAGTGTGACTCTCTTGGGAGATTGAGTGTGTGTCATCTAGTATACATATAATAGGTTTGCTGCAAGGGAGTAAAAATAGAGCACATTTTGGAACTCTCCATGCTCAAGCTTAATGGATCCTTTCCCGATAGTTTGGATCTATGAATCATCCCCCATATGTATGCTTGGTCCTCCAGAGAGATACATAAAGGTAAAGTATTATTTGGAGGAAACCATGTGGTTGGAAGCTCCTGAATCAATCAGACATGCCTTTGACTGAGCGAAGCCTAATTTCAAGGCATGGCACCTCTCATGTTCTTCTGTCTGGTTTCCAGCTTTATAATTCTTTGCACCTTGAGGAAGGGTAATGTTGTTCTGTTCAAGGACTCAATTCAACATTTGGTCAATGGTACTCTTCATACATTGACTTTCTGGATGAAATAATCTCATGCAGTAAGATCATTTAGCTTTTTCAATTTTTTTGTTTTTGTTTTTCTTGGAACCAGAGGCTCCATAAGAAGGATTTGGCTTCTCCTTGGGACTCGAATCAACATTATTTTTTTCTTTCCCTCTTTTCTTCCCTTTTTCTTGTGCATTCTTAGAGTCTCCAGCTAAGAGGGCCTAATTCTTGGAGGCTTTGAGCACTCCCATATGAATCAGTTTATCTTGTTCTTAGATTAATGATTATGCAAATGCATTTAGGGAGGGAATATTCCAATTTGGAATGGATATCCTTCCATAGTGGAAAGTATATACAAAAAATGAAAACTCTGAGCCAATATTGCTCAGATGTGATAGCACAAGTTGCTCATCCTTATTCTCAATCCCACATTGCTTGAATTGCAAGACTAGGGATTTGAATTTCGAGAATAACCACTAAATTGTATCGAAGTTACTGGGTTTTAGTGCAATTATCTCATTCTCCAGGATACGACCCCTCAAATCATCCTGTTTTCCAAACAAGGATTCAAGCTTATCCCATACTTCTTTCAGAGTTCTAAGTCCCTCAAGGTGAAACACCAAATCCCTGGATATGCGGATGCACATGAAGTTGATAGATTCATCTAGCTTATTCAGATACTTTGGTTTTTCAATATACTGCTAGGGTTTACATTCTTTGCCCATGGAGTGCCTATAGATACCCTTTTTTTGCAATACCATATGCATATCTTCCGTCCAATCAATGTAATTGAATGGTGTTAGGATCCCGGGGGTTAGAGTAACTTAATTATCCATTTCACGGCTATACTGATAAAAACTTATTCACAAATTCTTTGAATGTACCTGCAAAACCAATGCAAAACAATTCAATTCACTAATATGGTATCAGAGCATATGTTCAAGCTAGTGAAAAACCCCACAAACTTCTATGCTTGCACCAAAATCCATTGAGTTTCCACATAATTCCTGGAATCATTGCATTGCTCCCTTCAGATTCTATCCAGAGAAGTCTCTCCATGTGTGATGGACTCAGAGAAAGTGCACATGTCGAAGTGGAGGGTGTTTGATCTGATACCATCTCAAATTTCATGAACCATGGATATTCAGTCCTGAATGAAAGAAATCAATTGAAAAGAAGGATCCAGTAAAATTAACAATTCAATGTAAACTGATCAATAAATTCAAGACAGAAATTTCATACACATCGGACAAGAATTGGTTAGAATATCATTACATTGATTATCATTAATGTTGATGGAATACAATAGATATACATTAGGAATAATTTGAATTCCTTTGGGAGGACTCAAATTCACCTACTCAATATGACTCATGCGGTAACTCAGTGTGAGAAAAACCAACACTGTAGCTCACTAGTGTAACCCCAACTAACCAAATCAATCTACAATCATTTAAATGATATGGTAGGTGAGGGTATATGAATAAATGCACCCAAACTGCCTTGAATCATGCAAACTAGTGCTAATCTAACTGACTGTGATCTAAGTAATGGTGACTGAAGCATAACTAAACATCACTGATTACCTACCAAGGTCCACTGAAGGAGACTCCTGGTGGCACTCAGAGTGACCTCCAAAACTATAGGGATTGGTCCTTGGGGCACCTAAACTCATTTACAAAGTCACAATTAGTGGTAGGTCATTCCTAGGTGTGTCCCCCATACATTGGTTAAGTGATGATGACCTCCTAATCTAGTTGCATCAAGATGCGCTCTACAACCTAGTATGATGGATATATTGTAACATTATGTGGAATATCTTGTAATGTTTGTCGATATTATGTTGTAACATTTGTTACTAACAAAATAATGAAAAACAAAATTTTAAGTATCCGCCAAAATAAATGTCGGCCATAAAAAAAACCTAATATGGGATAGATGTTGTAATGTGCCTACCTAACAAAACAATAAAAACTAAAAAAAATTAATTACCCACCAAAAAAAATGTCGGTAATAAAAACAACACAATATGGGGGAGATGTTGTAATGTTCCTACTTAACAAAATAATAAAAAATTGAATTATCCGCAAAAATAATGTTGGCCTTGTCCTAAACAACTCAAGGTTTTATTGTGCATAGTTTAGGAGGGCCTTGCAAATGGTTTTAAAACCATGTGCAAGGCCTCATAAACAACCCATGGTTTTATTGTACATGGTTTATGAGGGACTTGCAAATGGTTATAAGACCATGTGGAAGGCCTCCTAAATAACTCATGGTTTTAGGAGGGCCTTGTAGATGGTTTTAAAACCATGTATGGGGGAGATGTTGTAATGTTCGTTCCTAACAAAATAAAAAATAATAAAAAATATTATATGTCGGGCATAAATAATATTAAATATTAAAAATAAAAATATTATATGTCCACCATAAATAACATAAAATAGTAATAATAAAAATATTATAAGTCGACCTTAAATAAAAAGATATGTCTTTTGGTTTGAATCTAATCAATAACTAATTGAGTGTAATACTTAATAAGAGGTTTACACCTACAGAGATTTGATCCCTCTTGGCTCTTGATAGAGCCTAGGATTTGGATCTATGCTGGTAACATAGACCAAATAGAATATGTGGGAAAATGGAGGATTAATTAATACTAACAATATTCATGACCACTAAAGCACCCTTAGATACTTTTAGTATTCCAATTAAACGTGTAAACTTATGCCCACAAGAATCCAACACTCCCAAAGAAATTGAATTTTCCTTTAATTCAGGCACATGTCTAACATCTTTTAGTGTTCTTATAACTCCATAAAACATTTTAATTTTAACACTTCCAACCCCAACAATCTTACACGAATGGTTGTCTCCTAAAATAACTATACCATCATTAACTGTTTGATAGGAATAAAACCAATCTTTGTGAGGAAATATATGGCGCAAAGGACCAAAATATAACAACCATTCTTCATTATATTCAACAACACTACAAATGGGCAAAACTTCATCGATCATACATGAATCAGACTTAATTGAATTTGCCTCAGATTTGGAGTCATCTTTCTTGGATTGTCGTCTTTTCCAATAGTCCTTCTTGAGATGACTAGTATTGTTATAGTACCAACATTTTATTTTTCTCTTTATGCCCTTTTATTTAGACATGGAAATACCTCTTGAATTTTCTCCTCTTTCTTTGGATCAACCTCTAACAACCAAATCTTCAGGTGAAGAGGTTTCAAAAACTAGATTTCTTCCTCAATTCCTCAGACAACAACACTCCAACCACAGTGTCAAATTCCAAGGTATCACTTGTACTAAAGCTAATGGAAGAAACTACTTGACCCCATGATTTAGGTAAGGTACATGAAAGATTGACTGTTTTATCTTCACCATCAATTTTAACATCCATACTAGTCAACTAGCAAATAAGAGTATTAAAAACATTCAAATGATCTTCTATCTTTGTACCTTCTTTCATTCTCATACCATACAACTGTATCTTCAATTAAATTCTATTTTTAAAATATTTTTTCATATACAGATTTTCTAACTTGATCCATAGGCTTGCTGGTGACTTTTTCTTCAACAATGTTAAACAACACATAATCTGCAAGACATAATTGAATTGTGCTAAGTTCCATGATATCTAATTCCTCCCATTCATCATCTGTCATAGTTAGAGATTTATTTCTCTTATCATATAAGTATTTCTTCAACCCCTACTGTATTAACATATCCCACATCTTTAATTTCCATAATTTAAAGTTTTTTTTACCACTAAATTTCTCAATTTCAAATTTAGTACTCGACATTGTTGTGATTTTTTAAAAATATATATATACTCCCCCCCCAAAAAGATGAGTGCAGGCTCAGGGTTTATAGTATATTCTCCTCTTAAAATTTCTTAATGTGCACACTCTTCTCCTATTAACCTTGCTTACTGCACATACTCTTCTCCACGTAAAATAACAGACTTCACACAACTCGCTTCACCGACACTCTGGCAAATGAATCCTCTTTGCACTATTATCCATGACCAACTCTTCTCACAAACCAACTGCAACAATTATTCCACCTCCATGTTCTGACTCTCTTCACGTGGGAATCCTTCACAAATCAACACCCTTCTCCACATGTAGGAGGTTTCTCTTCTTCACACATAAAGCTGACTCTCTTCACATGAGAAACAATGGCATCGTGGTCTTGTTGGGACTAAGGAAAGATAGATAGAATTTGGCTAGAATACCACCCAAGGATGGACAAGATTTGAGTCGCAAGAAGTAAAAGGATCTACAACATAAGTAGATAAGGAATAACGGAAGAAGGAAAAGGAATTGCAACATATGCAATTGTGGAAGGAAGTAAGGAGGACAAGGTAGAAGAAGCAGTAAGGAAGAAGGATACGACAGAGGAAGAGAAGAAGGAGAAAAAGAAGAAAGAGCTAAGGAAAGAAGCAGTAGAAGAGGAAGTTATGATGGAAGAATAAGAGAGTTCACAATGGAATAAGAATAATGACGGAAGGAAAGGATGCGAAAAGGAAGGATGTGATGGATTTAACCATGTTAGAAGACATGCAATGACACAATGACTAGAAATCGATAGTTCATGAAGATCGTGGGTACAAGGATGGATAGAGTTGATGGGAGCCGCACGTATGAAAGTATATTTGTAATTTGGGTCATTAGTGCCTATTGACATGTGTCGATAAATTAGAAAATACATCTCGTTTCTAACTATATGAAGTCGACTAAGAGCGAAATGTAAGAGTCTATAAAAGGAGGAACCCAAGCTATATGCAAGTTAGCCTCCGGAGGGTCTATTCATGTTAATTTTAGTATCATATGGCCATTTAGTGACAGTATTATTGTATTGTTTTTATTCTTTCAAGTAGTAGATAGGATTTGAAGAATCTGCAGTTGAGTGCAAAGGAGTGTAGAAGAGATTGAGTCGATCCAGGCTATGTGTGGATTGATAGTAGAGTCATAGAGGAAGTTGATTCAATCCAGGCTATGCACAGATCATCAGTACAGTCAAACAGAGGAAGAGTAGCGAATATAGGATTAGAGAGCATGTGTGGAGGAAAAATTATATATAGATAAGAAAGAGAGATCTAGAACATAGTCTACAACTTAGTGCATAAAACAAAGGTGCCATATATTTCTCATGCCAGATGAAGAGTGCCTTTGTGGTTTATCCTGGATGGGTTTCCACACTAGATACTGTGTCAAATGTGTGAATGATGAATGTGATTGAGTTGTATTTATATGTTACTTTATGTATTTGCTTATGAATGAGTTTATATTAATTGTCGCACTGTTATTGTTGAATGGGCCTATGCTGCATTGGGTTTGTTGTTATAGTATTTGTCGAAGGACGAATGATTTCACAAATTAACTATGGGTAATAAGTATAAATACTCCACCCATCAGCCTCTGTCAAGCAACTTGGTAGAATACCAAGGGACCCAAAATCCCCCACCCAACATTGGAAGTCTGGTTCTGGAAGTTACCCATAGAAAGATATCTCGAGTGAGACTATATCTGCGTCGCAGGTGTTGTTGGCCGAGCCTTGCTCTATTGGGATGATATCTTGGGATTTTTTGTGTGGCTAGGAGGGACTGAAAATGGGTTGAAGAGACTTATAATCCAATGGGTATCCACGATTCATTGCATACAGCCTCCACTCTCCTCGTCGATGATTCCACGATCTAGCTGCCTCCACGATACGGCTTCAACAACACTCTCCATGACCACTGTGTTAGATACCCTCTTCACCGCGTGTATTAGAAGATGATAACAACATCAAACAATGACATCAATAAAAATGGTTCCATGGTTCAATGTATACATGCAAATCCTCTTCACGTTCAAATGTAGTGACTCTTCATGAGATCACCTCATAATGCCCTTTAGAGCCAGATGCTCACAATGGTCCAACAATGGAGGAAATGACTATCTCTACTCTTCACTTCCAGCTTCTTTACACGCGGACAAAAATAATCTTCTTCACGTGCAGACCAACAACAAGGTCTCCAATGGTCATCAAACGACTCTCTTAGTGATCGGCTCTCTCAGAATCCATGATGGGATCTTCTTCATAATTCCTCAGTGATGTCTCTCTTTCTAATGGGGCTATGATACCACTTGTTGAACATCATAGACAAGAAACAAGGAAAACGCCATAATAAACAATAATTTAATGTGGTAAAACCCCATAAGTGGAAACATCCATGTAGGCAAAATATTGAATCTCATTACATTGATTATCATTAATGTTGTTGGAATAAAATAGACATACATTAGGAAGAATTTGAATTCCTTTGAGAGGATTCAAATTTACCTACTCAATTTGACTCATGCGTTAAATCAGTGTGAGAAAATTCAACACTAGCTCACTAGTGTAACTCTAGCTAACCAAATCAATATACAATCAGTTAAATGATGATGGTAGGTGAATAAAGGGACCCAAAATCCCTTGAATCATGAAAAATGGTTCTAATATAACTGAATGTGATATAACTAATGGCGATTGAAGCTTAATTGAGCATAACTGATTACCTACCAAGGTCCACTGAAGGAGACTATTGGTGGCACTCAAAGTGCCCCCCTAAACTATAGGGATTGGTACATGGGGAATCTAAACTCATGTATGAAGGATGTTAGAGCATTATACCACCTATTATCATGGTCACATACACCTATGACACATTTTCATTTGTTTTGTACTTATTCTATATGGTCCAAAACTAAGTTGTGTTGGTCAATCAAGGTCCTTTAGGTGTTTTGGACTCATTAATGCACCCATGCACCCACATTTGATCATTATGGTTACACATGCACCCTCATTTATGACTGTTTATTCCTTGGTGTGCTCCCACTCCATAAAATAGGGAATATGGTTGACGAGATGCGCCCATGCATGGTATTTGGGTGCTTTTGGCTCTTTTGGACTAGTTATTACTGCCTAGATCCACTCCCACTCACACATACACTTAACCACACCTAAAATACCTTCAGTTATGTCCTATCATGCTCCATCTACATTCACACAAGAATTCGTGACGTTTTCGGTTGTTTGGGAGCTCATTAGTCCACCTACGACAGTTTTGAGGTCCAATATAAGCCTGCCACATGTATGCATCCAATTTGCATACAAATTCTAAGGATTTTATCCTATTGTATAATAATGATGTTACAATCATATTTATATACTAGACAGTGATAATAAACTCAGTTATTGGCACCATTCCTATGTGTTAATTTTTCTCTTTTCAACATTTTTCTGCATAATTTGTGAATATCTTAAGTTACGAGGATTCATTTAGCTCCTAGATATTGATGTGAATCATATTTTCACATGGAATGAGATATATTTGGATCTTCAAATCAAATCTAGAGAGTTTTAGTTGTTATCTAGGGTTTCTTCTACAAAGCTTTGAGTGTTTTCATTGCATATAGTTCTAGTGTCTTTGTCACTCAGTGAGAAAGCATAAATGGAGAAGAGTCATGTGTTTCTTACCCCATTCAATTATTTTTAATGGATGCTCAAAATGGTGATCCAGCTGAGGTCGAAAGGCCTCCATAGAGTTACCATGGGGACTGAGTATGAGCCCAACTCTGCTATGGAAAAATCAAAGTACTTCAACATATTGAATGCGACATTCAGGATTCTTTGTCTTAGTATATTAAGGGATATTCTCCTCCATGTAGACAATATTACCACACCAAATGAATTCTGGCTCAAGCTCGAGTCACTATTTGGGAGTACCAATGAGATGAGAGGACACCTACACGAAAATGAGTTAATCTCACTGAGCCCAACTCACTTTGAGACGATCCGAGATTTCTTCACAAAGTTCAAATCATTGGTGCTTCAAATGAAACAATGTGGAATTGAAAAGAATGAGGAGCAGTTGATCTTGTCTATTCTTTTGAATCTAGGCCCTAAGTACTCAATGTTTGTCTCTATATTCCACTCAAGAAAGCTTACAACTTGAAATTGGAGAATGCCTTCATTGAAAGACTTCATGGAGTCTTTGACTCAGGAACAAGATAAATTGGTGCAAATGCATACCATCAAATCCACCAAGGATCAATCCCTTGCTGCATTTGTTTCAAATAAAGCAAAAGGAAAGAATAAAGATAAGGATTCAAAGCAACAAGGGAAGAAGAAGAAAGAGAATCCCAAATATTCAAATGGGGGTTTGAATCCTAGCAAGGACAAAGAGAAGAAGAAGAAAGAGAAGAAAAAATGCATTTATGTCACAAAGGGTGGCATACAGAGAGTGCATGAATGAAGAAAAGTAGTCACAATATGGCACAACTCCTAGCAAAGAACAACATCCCACTGCCAGAAGGCACAAGGAAGAAAGAGGGAGGTTAAAGATTAGAGAACAAAGATAGATGACATGCTTTGGTTGCTGGATTTTCCGTCTCTTCTTCCTTCATCATAGATTCATGTGCCTTAGGGAACATGGATTCCATGAAATATTCATTCTCGGACATACATCCTTATAGTGGTCCCTCCATCCTCATGGGTGATGACTGTGAGATCCAAGCCAAAGGGATTGACAAGATCGATCTAGATAATGGGTGATTAAAAATGTGTTGTTTGTGCTTGATATTGCAGTGAACCCACTCTCTATCTATAAAATGAAAAACATAGGTACAACCAAGAGAGTAACATTTAATCAATATGATGTGGAGATCTCAGAAATATCTATAGGCCAAGTTGTTGCAGTAGGTGTTGCTGACCATGATTCGAGAATGTATAAGTTCTCTCACTTCCTCCCCTACTCCCAAGGGAATGCGCTCCTGTCACATTCCAATGAAACCAACAATTTGTGGCATGAGAGTTATGGACACCTCAACTATAGGTACATCCAGGAAATAAGAAAGGAAAGCATGGTTGAAGGGCTTCCTACCATCAAGTTTTCCAAAGGGACTTGCAAAGAGTGCATAGTGGGGAAACATGCTGAGTGCAAATGTGGTAAAGGGAAGGAAATGAAGGATTTACAAGTGATTGATATGATCCATTATGATATGATAGGTCCTCTTACCACACCCTGATATGTGAATTCAAGGTATGCGTTGTCTTTCATAGATGATTTCTCAAGGTATTGTAGGGTGTATTTTGTCAAACAAAACTCTAAAGTTTTTGAGTCTTTTAAAGTATTCAAGGATTTAGTTGAGAAAATGCATGGGAATAAAATCAAGTTTCTTAGGAATGAAAATGGAAATGAGTATGTAAACAGTAAATTACAACATCTATTTCATTAAAGTGGCATTTAGATGAAACATTTTGTTCCCTACATACAACAACAAAATGGCATTGTAGAGAGCACAGATAGAGCTCTGAAAGAGATGACAACATGCATGATGGTGGAAAAGGATTTGTCACCTAATATATGGGATAAATCCATAAATTGTGCTGCATATTTTCAAAATATATCTCCACACAAAGAATTGGAAGGCAAAAATCCATTTGAGGCTTGGAGTGGTCACAAGGCCAATGTTTCTCATTTCGGGGTTTTTGGCTGAAAGCCTTTGGATAGAATTCCTGTCGAAAAGAGAAAGGAATTGAAAAATAAAAGAAAGGTGTATATTATGGTTGGATATGATGAATATATAAAGGTATACAAGCTATTTGATACACAATCTCAGAAAACATTCTTTGAAAGGAGTGTACAGTTCGAAGAAGAGCCCATGCAAGAGATCGAACTAGTCAAGGGGGAATGCTCACATCCTCCACTCCATGATGATGTAAGTGATGATTATATCTCTTATTTTTCTGATTCTGATGTTGATTATGATTATTATGACATGAATTCACAAAATGACTCACCTATAAGGTAAAATTGTTATGAGAAAACCATACAAGCAATTAGTGATCTTGTTGGAGATCCACTAGACTCTAGGAAGACTAGATCTCAATTTCACAATGCTTTCTCCACTTGTGAATTGAATATTTAAGAGAGGTGATTAATTATGGTTGGATATGATCCTCATACATATCAGGAATCATCACTTGACTCATGGTGGAAAACAACCATGCAAGAAGAGTTCAAGTCTTTGCAAGACAATGAAACTTGGTTGTTGGTTCCTCTACCTTCCAAGAGGAAACTAGTGCAATGTAAGTGGGTATATAGGACCAAGTTATCTGTAGATGGTTCAAATATAATGTAAAAGGATAGTTTTTTTGAAAAATTCTTCTCTCAAGTCCAAGGAGTGGACTATACATAGAAATTCACACCGGTTTCAAAGATGGTCTCAATCAGACTAGTTTTGGCCATTGCTGCATTGAAGCGATGGAAGGTACACTACATGGATGTGAAGAGTGGTTTTTTTCATTGTGATATTCATGAGGATATTTATATGTTGCATACTGAAGGTTTTATTCATGATCCTTCACTTGTTTTCAGGTTGAATAAGTCTCTCTATGGCCTCAAGTAAGTCCCCAAGGCTTGGTATGCCAAGATGGACAACTTTCTTATTTCACTAGGATTTGAGCGATGAAAATGTGATCCTAATGTATATTTACAGCATGCTAGTGGTTTTTTGCAGGGAATAGTGCTTTATGTTGATGATATTTTGTTCACTAGAAGTTTCATTGATGATATATGACTAATAAATTCCTCTTTTCATAGTGAGTTTTCTATGACTGACATTGGATTGTTGAAACAATTTCTTGGCTTGGAGATTGAGAAATATGATGCAGGGATTAAGGACATCCAATAAAAGTATGCTACATAACTATTATTGAAGTTCAATATGGATGAATGTAAGACATCCAAGTTCCCATTCGTTTCAAGAGTGAAACTATGTGAATTTGGTTAATCTCCATTGGTGGACAACTCATTGTATATGAAACTAGTTGGGAGATTGTTGTATCTCACACACTCTTGACCTGATTTTGCTTATGCAGTAGGTGTTGTTGCAAGTGTTGACACAAACCTATCCAAAAAAATAGTCGATAGGGGTTCCCACTTTGTCAACAACCAAACCACCGTGATCTCCCTAAGCACTGACCTAGACAGGTTTTACCCCATCCGAAAACACCTGCAGAGTGGATGAAGTCTCACTTGAGATGTTTGAGAGAGAGCTTACGGAACCACGTTTCCACTGAATAGGAGAGGACAATGTGAATCACCTTATCAGCTTTGGGTGATATTAATAGACAATTCAACTTATGCATTCATGTATGGCATTCATTCTCAATCCTAAACAGATCGCATCATTCAATCATAACTACAGTAAACATATTGATGCGCAAATGGATCCAACGGAATAACATTATTTAAAATAAGGAAACATCGCATCATCTACAGATCCATGTCGTAGATACACATTGTATTCATATTTTCATTGCAAAAGATAGTAAAAAGGAAAAATAGAAAAGAATACGATGATTCAGGTCAACTTCCGTCTTGTCATATTACTTCCGCAAAAAATCACAGATTATCCAAAACAATTCACATATCAACATATTTCAATTCAGATGCTCCAAAGGTATTCCCCAAAAAGATCGGATCCCTCATAATCGCAATTCTACATCTACTTATAGGCTTGCGCCTTTACATTCAAGGTCCACTTAGAGAAATTCCTAACTAATTCTTAACTGATTCTACAAAATAATGACCAACATCCACAAAATATGGTCAAAAAATACAAAAGGTGACACAAAATTACATAAAATATTCTATTTTCGCCTTGCGTGCCATCTTCCACTTGCACGGTGTCTTTGAGATTGTGAAACATCCGCTATGATACACAACTAACTTATCCCAAAACCCCTTTCCAACAGGCCCCCAACACAATCTTGTGGCTCTCTCTTCAACCACGCTAGTTGGACATGGTGTACTCAGTAATCTTGACCTTGAAATCTTGATACTGCAGAGTAATCGCCTTGAACTACACTTTAACTCTGTCAGCTATTACTTGGCTTGCCGTCAGATCATGTGTGACTGGATGCTCAACCATTTTCTTAGTGATCTCCTTTTTACCTTTATGTGCTACCTATAGCACAAAAACCACTTTAATAGAGAGCTCTGCTCTAATCTCTTGGAACTCATATAGCTATGTTTTGCATCACTGTTTCCTTTCTTGTGCCTTCTCTACCCGCTGCTGCAACTCCTTTAGCTTTGTTGACTTGGTGATCTGAACCATCAGTGACATTGGTCTTAGCGATGTCTTCAATGTCACTAGCTTCCCTTCTGCTTTCTGCAACCTGTTAAGTCAGGAACTTGTTTTCTTCAATTTTATATATTTTGATTGTGATTTTTATTTTAGGTTTGCTCATATGCTTAAATTTTCTCATTTGCTTACTTTAGGAATTTTTAGTTTTAATTGAAATTTGGATTTTTTGCTTAGATTTGTTTTATTAAGTTTGTTTTCTTAGCTCTTGAAGGGTGTTAAAGGTCATATTATTGAATAATGGGTTCACAAATAACATTATGATTATAGTTTATCACTTAAACCTCATTCAAAGCAGAAAAACAAAATTAAAATAGTGCCAAAATTGGTTTTAAATTATTCTTGTAGCGCAACTGCAAAAAAATTACACTGCGACGCTACAAGAAA
Source organism: Pseudotsuga menziesii (assembly GCA_001517045.1). NCBI lineage: Eukaryota > Viridiplantae > Streptophyta > Pinopsida > Pinales > Pinaceae > Pseudotsuga > Pseudotsuga menziesii. The sequence continues at coordinate 90,633 of LPNX010136766.1, forward strand.
ATCCTTTTTTGCCAGAATGGTCATTTTTCAGTTCGATTTTTTGGGGATTTTGCTGGGGAAGTGTTAAATAAATCATTGGTCACATTTGATATGTGTTTTGCCAAGTTTTTTTTCATGTAAACAGGCGTCAGTCTCATGTGAGGGAGATTCCGGCAACTGTCTGGCAACTGGATGCAAATTTATGGAAAATGATGACAGTGAGCGAAATAAGGCAAGACTTTCAGGAAAGAGGTTCTAAATTAAACATTATGATCTACTTGCTGGAGAGAAGTCCTATAATGCAGTGGTTGCTGGGCCTAAAAAAATTGAATTGTCCAGGTCGCCCAGATACATTAACACTAGTGTTGCTGATATTTATCCTGTTACAAAGCCTGCTGACAGGCTTAAAATACTTAGCTCTAAAGACAGGTTAAAGGATGCTCCTCTATTTCAGAAACATATAAAAGAGATCAACCAAAATTCCACACTATCTGATGCGAAGCTTTCATCAAAATTTATTTGGAGGAGGAATGAAAATCATACATAATCTGGTAATGTTGATTCCTTAATGAATAGTACAGATACAAATAAAAACGTTGATCAAAAGGCTGAGTGTCAAGACTATAACAACTTTCACAATATTGTTGAGCTCTCTTCAAGCTCTGTTGCTTTGTCTTCAAGAATGACTGTTGATATGGCCAAGGCATTTAAGGGATCGAAAAATAATAAGGCAGCAACTAGTGCCACTTCAACTCATGACTCTCCAGGTTTATTGGGAAATTTAGGATCATTCTTACATGCTAACATTTTTGGACAGGATTTGCCAATAGTTGGCAACAAAGTACCTTTGGATATGAGCTTGAAAGTTAGGAAAAGTCAACACTAGACACACCCAAATTCACATGCAGTTTCATGGATTCAACTCTCTGCCCATCTCTGAGATCAGCTATTATTAAGCATTTAAAATATTTGAAGGGTTCTTATGTGGTTTTCCTGTCTTACATCTGATGATTATGTTAACTGGCCCATTATTTTCATTCAAAGTTTGGTGCATATGATCAATGACCAGCTTTAGAGTGTAAATCCTAGAATAATTTTATAAGTCTTATCCAAAAACTCAGATGATCGTACTTCCAATCCAAGGGACCCATGATTTAATTCCACTAACTCATTGACCTTCCCAACAGGTGAAAGGATATATACATGAGGCAGTCAATTGTTGCTGATTACTATTTATTGATATTTGTTCTTCAGATCATTCCATTTCTTTGGACTGCTGTACTCAAAAACAAACTGTAGTGATACCAGAGAATGTATATTTATCTTATTTGTTTACAGGGTGAACACTTTAAAAAACATGAGTTGATCAACAAATATTTATATCATCTTTGAGAAAGACGGAGAATGCTGGAAAAAGAAGAATGGCATGATCATAATCAGAGAGCTATGCCAGTGGATATTCAGTCATGGAATACAGGAGGTCCAAGAACCAGCTCTGCCAGCAGCAGTAGTTCCTGCAATGATCAGGCACATGATGATGGAATTACTAGAAGTGATCAAATAATGGTAGGGTAGAGCAATTCTAGAAGAAATTTCAGATGAAAAAGAGGATATTGAAATGCAAAAATTACTGAGAATTCTGCTCAGTTTTTTCTGTTTTGGGTTATTGAAGTCAAATGCAGACCTCGAGCTGATGGAGAGGAAATTTTGAAAAAAAAAAGAGGTTTGTGTTCATAAGATACCCATATACAACAACCTCTCTCAGTTTTGCAACAGCTATCAAGGTTTGAAATATTCAGTTTAATCTTTGCAGCCTATTTTTCAGGGATTTTAAATATTTAATATTTTCTTGTTTTAGTGTTCATTTTGCGGGGAATATTATGATTGATTGGAGATGTATTTTTAAAAACCAAGAGAGGTTTTTATCCACCACGGATCCATTTACAAAAACCTCTCTCAAGTTTTACACAGGTGTCACTCATTGAGAGATATCGAAGCTTCTTTGACACCTATTTTCCAGAAATTCGCCATATTTGCGAGGAATCCGATTTACTATTTTTAGTCAATTAGTTGAATTAGTTAGTTAATGTAACTGCTGGGTAGTTTCAATTTCAACCTAATGAAGGGGAGATAGAACTGCTTCTTTGTAATTATAAAAGAGGGACAAAGGGACAGAAGAGCGGTTCTACTTTTTGGCTGGCTACGGAGGTCTTGGACTTGTTGATGAGTTAAGTACATAACTCTCATGTTTATTTGTTGAACAGAACTATGAAATATATGATCTTGATCACCCTTCAGACTGTGTTTTAGCTTTTTTAGCTACTTGACTGATATATTCATTGCTGGTTTATGGTTTCTTTACTTGTAATGCTTGTCAGTTATGATGAACTTTAAGATTATACTCTGATTGGTACTTGTTGATTATATAATGCATCTCTGCTCTCATCTATTTATGATTTAGTTCCTGCTTGACTCATGAATGTATTCCCTTCAGCCACCATACCTTACAACCAAGAAATCATTTCAGAAACCCTAAAACCTACTTTACTTTATTGAGTTTTATTTGAGATTGTGTTGGCTTGTTTCTTTAGCCTTGGAAACAATTTCTGGCACAAACATCTTTGGCGTCATTGCCGGGGACGAAGTTGAAGACACATCTTCCCTGGGATACTTATCTATTTTACTGGTTTTAAGAGGTGGACTTAAACCATCACTTTTTGAAGGCTATTCTTCACCAAAGTTTGACACAGTGGCTACTAGAGGATTTGGAAGAATTAGAAGGTTTCAGTCTTCCCCAACTTTATGCAGCCCTAATTAATTTGAACTACTGTCACCCCTTTCTCTTTCTGAGGAGAAGAAATTAAATCTGTCTTGACAAATTAATTGGCGACTGCACCATTTCAAGATGCAGAGGCCAATGTGCATGGAAGATATTCTGGCTCGAAGGTTTGCACCTTTCAATTTTTCTGATATTCCAAGTTTTCCAAATCCAGTACCTACTATGGATGTTTGGGGAGATTGTCTTCCACGGTTTAGAGAAAGAAAAGAGGATAATCCATCAGATCACCTCATCAAATTTCATCAATGTATGGTCCTGTTAAATATCCATCATGAATATGTTCATGTATTCACTTGACCAAGATGCACGAGATTGGTATTTTTCTCTTCCCGCTGCTAGCATTTCCACACTGAAAGAATTCCACACATGCTTTCAAAGACATTGTAAGTATCTGTTCTCAGCTGAACTCTTTTTAAAAGATTTTTGTGAGAAGGCTGATGTTTATAACACAATTTCTGATTTAAACAATCATGATGATGAGTGCAATCAAGGGTTCAAAACATGTCATGAAGAAGTTGAAGTTTCAGAATTTGTTGAAGATGAAAATGTAACATTTTCAGATATTGTTGTCAAGGAAGAATGCCATGATCATTATGATAATCAAGTTGTTGTTTTAGGTCAATTTGAGGATTATTCAAGTGATGAGATCAGTAGAGATAGTTTGGAACATTCTCATAATGATTTCAACATCCTTAATAACCATTTGAATGTTAATCCTTTTGAAGATCAATCTCTAGTTCAACAAACTTTTGAAAATCAGTGTTGCGTTAAAGATCAGCTTTGTATTGAAGGAAAAGATGAACCTTTAGCATCATCATTCGAAATTTCTCAGAATACTCCTTGCTATGATGAAGAGATTAGGGTTCCAAGACAAGAATTCTATGATGAATTAGATTCTATTCCCTTTGGTTTTGATAGTAAAATTGATGAAGGCCAGGCTGTTCACATTTTTTTAGAAGTTACTTTTATTCATGGTTATGATAAATTTGCTGTTCAAAATCACTATGAAGATGGTCTAATTTTTAATAAATATGATGATGAAATTGAAGAGAAAGACCCAGAAATCTGTGAGGTGTGTGATATGTCACAATCTGATCAGTAGACTCAAGAATGCATTCAGTCTATTATCCTTGAACAACAAAAGCCAATGCCTAATAGTCATTCATTTGAAGACAGTATGGAAAAGGAGGTTCAAAGTGTTGACATTGTTGATGATACTATCCAAAAAATTATGGAGAAAATTCAGGCTGATCCTGATGTCCTTTTTCGCCAACGCCTGATTGATATTCATTGAACAAAATATTCTTATGGACAGCTTGTCTTTTTCATAGAGCAGGAAGAGGTAACTTATGGAAGTTTTTATGACCCAATAGCAGATTATTTAGAGTCAATACCAAGTTATAAATCTGTTATTTCAGAGACGCCATTTGATGAAAGTGAGTATAAGTTGTTAGATCATTACTCTTAAAGTTTTCCAATATTTATGATTATATATATATTTGGAGTTGGAAACAAGTTTTGGTGGGTTGATCAAATTTCTTCTTGGTTACATTGGAAATGGGATTTCGATTTGATTCAGTAGATGGAAGGTTCCTCAGAGAAAGAGATTTGATTTTTCATTGTATATATCAGTGTGTGAAGGATTGAATAAAGACTCCGTAGCCCATTGGATGTTTTTGCAGAAAAGCAGGCAGTTTTGGTTACAGAAGGCACTGGTCTACAGGTTCTTGAAGCCTCACAGGGAGGACTTCATCCCGCAGCTGGAGTCAAATGTTAAGTCAGGAACTTGTTTTCTTCAATTTTATATATTTTGATTGTGATTTTTATTTTAGGTTTGCTCATATGCTTAAATTTTCTCATTTGCTTACTTTAGGAATTTTTGGTTTTAATTGAAATTTGGATTTTTTGCTTAGATTTGTTTTATTAAGTTTGTTTTCTTAGCTCTTGAAGGGTGTTAAAGGTCACATTATTGAATAATGGGTTCACAAATAACATTATGATTATAGTTTATCACTTAAACCTCATTCAAAGCAGAAAAAAAGGATTAAAATAGTGCCAAAATTGGTTTTAAATTATTCTTGTAGCACAACTGCAAAAAAATTACACTGCAGCGCTACAAGAAAATCGTTTTTTGCCAGAATAGTCATTTTTCAGTCCGATTATTTGGGGATTTTGCTGGCAAAGTGTTAAATAAATCATTGGTCATGTTTGATATGTGTTTTGCCAAGTTTTCTTTCATGTAAACAGGCATCGGTCTCATGTGAGGGAGATTCCGGCAACTGTTTGGCAACTGGATGCAAATTTATGGCAAATGATGACAGTGAGCGAAATAAGGCAAGACTTTCAGGAAAGAGGTTCTAAATTAAAGATTATGATCTACTTGCTGGAGAGAAGTCCTATAATGCAGTGGTTGCTGGGCCTAAAAAAATTGAATTGTCCAGGTCGCCTAGATACATTAACACTCATGTTGCTGATATTTATCCTGTTACAAAGCCTGCTAACAGGCTTAAAATACTTATCTCTAAAGATAGGTTAAAGGATGCTCCTCTGTTTCAGAAACATATAAAAGAGATCAACCAAAATTCCACACTATCTGATGTGAAGCTTTCATCAAAATTTATTTGGAGGAGGAATGAAAATCATACATAATCTGGTAATGTTGATTCCTTAATGAATAGTATAGATACAAATAAAAACGTTGATCAAAAGGCTGAGTGTCAAGAATATAACAACTTTCACAATATTGTTGAGCTTTCTTCAAGCTCTGTTGCTTTGTCTTCAAGAATGATTGTTGATATGGCCAAGGCATTTAAGGGATCGAAAAATAATAAGGCAGCAACTGGTGCCACTTCAACTCATGACTCTCCAGGTTTATTGGGAAATTTAGGATCATTCTTACATGCTAACAGTTTTGGACAGGATTTTCCAATAGCTGGCAACAAAGTACCTTTGGATCTGAGCTTGAAAGTTAGGAAAAGTCAACACTAGACACACCCAACTTCACATGCAGTTTCATGGATTCAACTCTCTGCCCATATCTGAGATCAGCTATTATTAAGCATTTAAAATATTTGAAGGGTTCTTATGTGGTTGTCCTATCTTACATCTGATGATTATGTTAACTGGCCCATTATTTTCATTCAGAGTTTGGTGCATATGATCAATGACCAGCTTTAGAGTGTAAATCTTGGAAGATTTTTATAAGTCTTATCCAAAAACTCAGATGATCGTACTTCCAATCCAAGGGACCCATGATTTAATTCCACTAAATCATTGACCTTCCCAACAGGTGAAAGGATATATACATGAGGCAGTCAATTGTTGTTGATTACTGTTCATTGATATTTGTTCTTCAGATCATTCCATTTGTTTGGACTGCTGTACTCAAAAACAAACTGTAGTGATACCCGAGATTGTATATTTATCTTATTTGTTTACAGGGTGAACACTTTAAAAAACATGAGTTGAGCAACAAATGTTTAGAATATCTTTGAGAAAGATGGATAATGCTAGAAAAAGAAGAATGGCATGATCATAATCAGAGAGCTATGCCAGTGGATATTCAATCATGGAATACAAGAGGTCCAAGAACCAGCTCTGCCAGCAGCAGTAGTTCTTGCAATGATCAGGCACATGATGATGAAATTACTAGAAGTGATCAAATACTGGTAGGATAGAGCAATGCTAGAAGAAATTTCAGATGAAAAAGAGGATATTGAAATGCAAAAATTACTGAGAATTCTGCTCAGTTTTTCCTGTTTTTAGTTATTGAAGTCAAATGCAGACCATGAGCTGATGGAGAGGAAATGTTGAAAAAAAAAAGATTTTTTTGTTCATAAGATACCCATATACGAAAACCTCTCTCGGTTTTTCAACAGCTGTCACGGTTTGAAATATTCAGTTTAATATTTGCAGCCTATTTTTCAGGGATTTTAAATATTTAATATTTTCCTGTTTTAGTGTTCATTTTGTGGGGCCGATTCTGATTGATTGGAGATTTATTTTTAAAACCAAGAGAGGTTTTTTTCCATAATGGACCCATTTACAAAAACCTCTCTCATTTTTTACACAGGTGTCATGAATTGAGATATTTGGAGGCTTCTTTGACACCTATTTTCCAGAAATTCGCCATATTTGCCAGGAATCCGATTTGCTATTTTTAGTCAATTAGTTGAATTAGTTAGTTAATGTAACTGCTGGGTAGTTTCAATTTCGACCTAATGAAGGGGAGATAGAACTACTTCTTTGTAATTATAAAAGAGGGATAAAAGGACAGAAGAGAGGTTCTACTTTTTGGCTGGCTAAGGAGGTCTTGGACTTGTTGATGAGTTAAGTACATAACTCTCATGTTTATTTGTTGAACAGAACTATGAAATATATGATCTTGATCACCCTTCAGACTGTGTTTTAGCTTGTTTAGCTACTTGAATGATATATTCATTGCTGGTTTATGGTTTCTTTACTTGTAATGCTTGTCAGTTATGATGAACTTTAAGATTATACTCTGATTGGTACTTGTTGATTATATTATGCATCTCTTCTCTCATCTATTTATGATTTAGTTCATGCTTGACTCATGAATGTATTCCCTTCAGCCACCAGACTTTACAACCAAGAAATCATTTCAGAAACCCTAAAACCTACTTTACTTTATTGAGTTTTATTTGAGATTGTGTTGGCTTGTTTCTTTAGCCTTGGAAACAGTTTCTGGCACAAACATCTTTGGTGCCGTTGCCGGGGACGAAGTTGAAGACACATCTTTCCTCGGATACTTATCTATTTTACTGGTTTTAAGAGGTGGACTTAAACCAGCACTTTTTGAAGGCTATTTTTCACCAAAGTTTAACACAGTGGCTACTAGAGGAGTTGGAAGAATTAGAAGGTTTCAGTCATCCCCAGCTTTATGCAGCCCTAATTAATTTGAACTACTGTCACCCCTTTCTCTTTCCGAGGAGAAGAAATTAAATCTGTCTTGAAAAATTAATTGGTGACTCTACTATTTCAAGATGCAGAGGCCAATGTCCATGGAAGATATTTTGGCTCGAAGGTTTGCACCTTTCAATTTTTCTGATATTCCAAGTTTTCCAAATCTAGTACCTACTATGGATGTTTGGGGAGATTGTCTTCCACGGTTTAGAGAAAGAAAAGAGGATAATCCATCAGATCACCTCATCAAATTTCATCAATGTATGGTCCAGTTAAATATCCATCATGAAGATGTGCTCATGAATATGTTCATGTATTCACTTGACCAAGATGCACGAGATTGGTATTTTTCTCTTCCCGCTGCTAGCATTTCCTCACTGAAAGAATTCCACACATGCTTCCGGAGACATTGTAAGTATCTGTTCTCAGCTGAACTCTTTTTAAAAGAATGTTGTGAGCAGGCTGATGTTTATAACACAATTTCTGATTTAAAAAATCATGATGATGAGTGCAATCAAGGGTTCAAAACATGTCATGAATAAGTTGAAGTTTCGGAATTTGTTGAAGATGAAAAGGTAACATTTTCAGATACTGCTGTCAAGGAAGAATGCCATGATCATTATGATAATCAAGTTGTTGTTTTAGGTCAGTTTGAGGATTATTCAAGTGATGAGATCAGTAGAGATAGTTTGGAACATTCTCATAATGATTTCAACAGCCTTAATAACCGTTTGAATGGTAATCCTTTTGAAGACCAATCTCTAGTTCAACAAACTTTTGAAAATCAGTGTTGTGTTAAAGATCAGCTTTGTATTGAAGGAAAAGATGAACCTTTAGCATCATCATTCGAAATTTCTCAGAATACTCCTTGCTATGATAAAGAGATTAGGGTTCCAAGACAAGAATTCTGTGATGAATTAGATTCTATTCCTTTTGGTTTTGATAGTAAAATCGATGAAGGCCAGGCTGTTCACATTTTTTCAGAAGTTACTTTGATTCATGGTTATGATAAATCTACTGTTCAAAATCACTATGAAGATGGTCTAATTTTTAATAAATATGATGATGAAATTGAAAAGAAAGACCCAGAAATCTGTGAGGTGTGTGATATGTCACAATATGATCAGCAGACTCAAGAATGCATTCAGTCTATTATCCTTGAACAGCAAAAGCCAATGCCTAATAGTCATTCATTTGAAAACAGTATGGAAAAGGAGGTTCAAAGTGTTGACATTGTTTATGATACTATCCAAAAAATTATGGAAAAAATTCAGGCTGATCCTGATGTGCTTTTTCGCCAACGCTTGATTGATATTCATGGAACAAAATATTCTTATGGAGAGCTTGTCTTTTTCATAGAGTAGGAAGAGGTAACTTATGGAAGTTTTTATGACCCAATAGCAGATTATTTAGAGTCAATACCAGGTTATAAATCTGTTATTTCAGAGACGCCATTTGATGAAAGTGAGTATAAGTTGTTAGATCATTACTCTTCATGTTTTCCAATATTTATGATTATATATATATTTGGAGTTGGAAACAAGTTTTGGTGGGTTGATCAAATTTCTTCTTGGTTACATTGGAAATGGGATTTCGATTTGATTCAGTAGATGGAAGGTTCCTCAGAGAAAGAGATTTGATTTTTAATTGTATATATCAGTGTGTGAAGGATTGAATAAAGAATCCATAGCCCAATGGATGTTTTGCAGAAAAGCAGGAAGTTTTGGTTACAGAAGGCACTGGTCTACAGGTTCTTGAAGCCTCATGGGGAGGACTTCATCCCGCAGCTGGAGCCAGATGTTAAGTCAGGAACTTGTTTTCTTCAATTTTATATATTTTGATTGTGATTTTTATTTTAGGTTTGCTCATAAGCTTAAATTTTCTCATTTGCTTACTTTAGGAATTTTTGGTTTTAATTGAAATTTGGATTTTTTGCTTAGATTTGTTTTATTAAGTTTGTTTTCTTAGCTCTTGAAGGGTGTTAAAGGTCATATTATTGAATAATGGGTTCACAAATAACATTATGATTATAGTTTATCACTTAAACCTCATTCAAAGCAGAAAAATGATTAAAATAGTGCCGAAATTGGTTTTAAATTATTTTTGTAGCGCAACTGCAAAAAAATTACACTGCGGCGCTACAAGAAAATCATTTTTTGCCAGAATGGTCATTTTTTAGTCCGATTTTTTGGGGATTTTGCTGGGGAGGTGTTAAATAAATAATTGGACACATTTGATATGTGTTTTGCCAAGTTTTTTTTCATGTAAACAGGCGTCAGTCTCATGTGAGGGACATTTCGGCAACTATCTAGCAACTGGATGCAAATTTATGGCAAATGATGACAGTGAGGGAAACAAGGCAAGGATTTCAGGAAATAGGTTCTAAATTAAACATTATGATATACTTGCTGTAGAGAAGTCTTATAATGCAGTGGTTGTTGGGCCTAAAAAAATTGAATTGTCCAGGTCGCCCAGAAACATTAACACTCGTGTTGTTGATATTTATCCTGTTACAAAGCCTACTGACAGGCTTAAAATAATTAGCTCTAAAGACAGGTTAAAGGATGCTCCTCTGTTTCAGAAACATATAAAAGAGATCAACCAAAATTCCACACTATCTGATGCGAAGCTTTCATCAAAATTTATTTGGAGGAGGAATGAAAATCATACATAATCTGGTAATGTTGATTCCTTAATGAATAGTACAGATACAAATAAAAACGTTGATCAAAAGGATGAGTGTCAAGAATATAACAACTTTCACAATATTGTTGAGCTCTCTTCAAGCTCTGTTGCTTTGTCTTCAAGAATGACTGTTGATATGGCCAAGGCATTTAAGGGATCAGAAAATAATAAGGCAGCAACTGGTGCCACTTCAACTCATGACTCTCCAGGTTTATTGGGAAATTTAGGATCATTCTTACATGCTAATAGTTTTGGACAGGATTTTCCAATAGCTGGCAACAAAGTACCTTTGGATCTGAGCTTGAAAGTTAGGAAAAGTCAACACTAGACACACCCAACTTCACATGCAGTTTCATGGATTCAGCTCTCTGCCCATCTTTGAGATCAACTATTATTAAGCATTTAAAATATTTGAAGGGTTCTTATGTGGTTTTCTTGTCTTACATCTAATGATTCTATTAACTAGCCCATTATTTTCATTCAGAGTTTGGTGCATATGATCAATGACTAGCTTTAGAGTGTAAATCTTGGAAGAATTTTATAAGTCTTATCCAAAAACTCAGATGATCGTACTTCCAATCCAAGGGACCCATGATTTAATTCAACTAACTCATTGACCTTCCCAACAGGTGAAAGGATATATACATGAGGCAGTCAATTGTTGCTAATTACTGTTCATTGATATTTGTTCTTCAGATCATTCCATTTCTTTGGACTGCTGTACTCAAAAATAAACTGTAGTGATACCAGAGAATGTATATTTATCTTATTTGTTTACAGGGAGAACACTTTAAAAAACATGAGTTGATCAACAAATACTTAGAATATCTTTGAGAAAGATGGAGAATGCTGGAAAAAGAAGAATGGCATGATCATAATCAGAGAGCTATGCCAGTGGATATTCAGTCATGGAATACAGGAGGTCCAAGAACCAGCTCTGCCAGCAGCAGTAGTTCTTGCAATGATCAGGAACATGATGATGAAATTACTAGAAGTGATCAAATACTGTTAGGGTAGAGCAATGCTAGAAGAAATTTCAGATGAAAAAGAGAATATTGAAATGCAAAAATTACTGAGAATTCTGCTCAGTTTTTCCTGTTTTGGGTTATTGAAGTCAAATGTAGACCACGAGCTGACGGAGAGGAAATTTTGAAAAAAAAAAGAGGGTTTTGATCATAAGATACCCATATAAAAAATCCTCTTTCAGTTTTGTAACAACTATCAATTTTTGAAAGATTCAGTTTAATATTTGCGGCCTATTTTTCAGGGATTTCAAATATTTAATATTTTCTTGTTTTAGTGTTCATTTTGCGGGGGAGATTCTGATTGATTGGAGATGGATTTTTAAAAACCAAGAGATTTTTTTGTCCATCACGGACCCATTTACAAAAACCTCTCTTAGGTTTTACACAGGTGTCACTAATTGAGAGATATGGAAGCTTCTTTGACACCTATTTTCCAAAAATTCGTCATATTTGCGAGGAATCCGATTTGCTATTTTTAGTCAATTAGTTGAATTAGTTAGTTAATGTAAATGCTGGGTAGTTTCAATTTCGACCTAATGAAGGGGAGATAGAACTAATTCTTTGTAATTATAAAAGAGGGACAAAGGGACAGAAGAGAGGTTCTACTTTTTGGCTGGCTAAGGAGGTCTTGGACTTGTTGATCAGTTAAGTACATAACTCTCATGTTTATTTGTTGAACAGAACTATGAATTATATGATCTTGATCACCCTTCAGACTGTGTTTTAGCTTCATGTTTTAGCTTGTTTAGCTACTTGACTGATATATTCATTGTTGGTTTATGGTTTCTTTACTTGTAATGCCTGTTAGTTATGATGAACTTTAAGATTATACTCTGATTGGTACTTGTTGATTATATTATGCATCTCTGCTCTCATCTATTTATGATTTAGTTCCTACTTGACTCATGAATGTATTCCCTTTAGCCACCAGACTTTACAACCAAGAAATCATTTCAGAAACCCTAAAACCTACTTTACTTTATTGATTTTTATTTGAGATTGTGTTGGCTTGTTTCTTTAGCCTTGGAAACAATTTCTGGCACAAACACAACCCTTTGGTCAGTTGCACCAATTGCTCATCCTGCATTACGCTTCCCCAAAACTGAATAGTTGCATCTGCCACTATCTTTGCCTCTTGCTCCATCTTGTCGATTTGTGTCGCCAAATATTCTATAGCACTCTTTCGCTCTGTTATTTTCTCTGGTGGTGTGACCGGGTGCACCAAAGCCTCCAAAATGTTGTTCTCACTCTACAGTCATTGTGCTCTTGCCACCGCATCCAGCTCTGCGGTGCTCTCTAATACATGCTGACAGGAATCCACAAATTCCTCTTCCAACTTTACGTGACTGTCCCAAATATGCTCCTTCTCAATGACAAGGTGATCTTGTTCCTTCTTTAGCTGTATGATCTCCTTGACGCTCTTCACCCTAAACTCCTCTTGTGCTTTCTTCAATGCTTCGATTTCCTGCACTTTATCTTCTAGCAACTTTTCCTTTACTTTATGGAATTCCTCAACCTATTTCTTCACTTTCTCCTCTATCTCCTGCAACCACAAGAATCTATCACTGATTTCTTTCCATCTGTCTACCAACTCCTGGGTGGCAACTCGTTGCATGTGAACCAACGTATACGTGGACAACACGTTGATATCTAGTGATATGTACTGCAACTTTTGTAGGGAGGTATTCAAGTCCTCTCTTCTGAATTCAATCACATTTGAGGTAATTTGGAAATTCCTAACCCACGGTTCAGTTCTTATTGACGCAAACTCCTGTGTAGTTGCACTTTTTGGCGCTCTCTTCAAAATAACATCATATAACAAGCCAAGTTTGGTTCTTACCTATGCGAATCATGCATATGAATATTTTTTCATTTTGTTTACTACTGCATTTGTTGCATCTACAATTTCCTTGATAAATAGATTCAACTACGCTTCCATCCCTTGCGCGATGCTACTAGTTGGACCCTGCTCCATGCACCTCTTTGTTCTAAACTTGTTGAACATGTGTTCTATTTATGGGTTCGAAGGTGTTTTCAATGATTCTTGGTATGGAACATGATCACTTTTTTGGTCATCCTTATGCACTGGATCAATAGGTGCATCCGCTGGGGTCCCGTCGATACTTCTTCCAAAAAAACTGGTTCCACCTTTTCTGCAGGCCAATCTCTAACCATCGCCTCCAACTCTGTGTCGAAAACCATTTCCTATCTGGGTCACACCGTGCTTGTACATGAATGGTGTGCGGTCCAATTATGAACCGTACAATCCTTTGATACTTCATTGCAGCTTCCTCAGATAACTAGGGAAATTTCCTTGTTGCCGCTTGTAGTGCTTCCCAATAGACCCAAAATTGGATCACACAATCCTCCAGTCTTATAGGTTCCTTGACCCACCAGAGATTTTGATAACGTGCACCTTTGCACACTTTCACCGCTTCTACATCCATGCCTTGATAATTTATTGGCTCCATCCAAGCCACGAGTGTGATTAAGATCAACAACCAACTATAGGTAAACGTCTTCTCTCCCGCCTGTACTACCACTACATACTCCGACAACTGTTTCATCAAAAAGAGCGACTAATTCATTTGTACCCCCTTCATGCATTGCTCTGCACACACAATCACCCCCGAGTTACATTGAATGGGGTGATTCTTCCTGACTATTTTACTTTCTAAAATTCGTTCACGGATGCAAACTTCCTGGTCATTGATGCTATCCATGCGGTAAGCCCTCCCATCTCGCTACAACATTTATTTATTCTTTATCATTGCTGTAAGATGATTATCATTATCCTTGAATCTGAAATGTTGCGAGGGGTCTGGTCCATCCTTTGGCAGCCCCATGATGTTTGAGATTAAATCTACCGTTATTGTGGCTGGTGTGTCCAACCACAAATTCCCACCATGAGAACAGGCCAACAACTGCTTGACGTAGGCATTTGCCTCATTCAACTGCCCAAAATGTAGCATGTTAATCAACCCCAGTAATCCTGTCTTGTTCATCTTGTTCACCCAATATCATGGAATACATTCTATTGGGCCTCCTTCTACTGCTACCATCAACACAGATGGATCCTTTGCAATGTCTTCCCATTCAATAAATTCATGGTCCTCGTAATTCATTTGTATCAATGCATGCACGATATATGTAGTGCATACCATCCCCTATGGTAGTTCCGACATCTTCAGTTGGTACTTTCGATTCTTGGTGATCCTCTGGGGTTATGCATTGGGCCTACTAGGAGGTATATACCCAGGTATTTCCTTAACAAACTCCCATGTTCGAGCAGCTGACTCTACAACTCTTGAGCTCGATGGCCTCGTTTGTGCATTCTCCTCTATTGCCCTCACAGATGTTTTGGTCTACCTCTTATGTGGCACCGAAGAGCTAGGATTCTGACCCTTCCACTTCTTCTTTGGCATCGATGATGATCCTATTGGAATACTGGCGATTTCTTCCACTATGGTTACGGGTCTGATTGGTGAATCCCGTTCACTCGAAATATCTACTATGACTGGGTCACTTTGCATGCCACACCAATGCCTCACAAGACTTATCAGTCACACACCCTCTCTGTACTTAGAAATTAACTCAATTCATTTGAATTAAATTGGAACTCGCTCTGCAATTCAGCTCAAACTCTGCACAATGGTGTCTTTCGACCACGCCGAGCCCCTTCTTATAGCACCAAATCGATCCATACTCATCATTACCAAATCAATGCGATATTCTTTACCTCATCATGAAAAAATAATGCATTAATTAGATGAATCTGCTATTGATCCTGTCAATCCAACGGTTGAATCGGCCATAAATGCACATCGCTTCACCAAACACTGCTGGTTAACTGCTTTTAACTGTCCTCATTTATTACTTATTTGACTCTGTGCGCAACACTACAGATTTCGTAGCAGAACCTTCTAATTGCACTGCTGACTCCTACTCTTGTACATCCACTTCCCCTTAGTGCACCATCCTTCCATCCATCATCCTACCTATTTTTTGTAATTTCCTTTTTTGAAATTTTATTAAATGACCAATTCACTTTTTCCCCAATTTTGACCTTAACTAGTTTTGATGTGTAGACCTCCAAATTGGCCCAAAGGCTTCCAAATTTTATCTGAAGGTACATGAATGATATCAGAACTTAAATATGATGTTTAGATATTTTTAAGTACCCCCAAATTACTTCTTCAAACTTGTTTAATGTTCTGTTCAAAGTATGATTCTTTACTACCAAATTGGGGCTCCAATTCCCCCTAAATAATTGCCGAATATGGATTCACAAATGATCCAAAAGTCACTGGAATTTATGAATATAGGATGGGGATGTGCAAGGGACCTTTTAAAAGTCTCATATGCATGATGGTTCATTTTATATATTCTTTTATGACTCTTTCCAAAACAACACCCAAGTCACAATTTCGACCCTTGGCGAAAATGCACCAAATATTCTCCCAATGCAATAAAAATGAGTAAAATGGCCTCCAATGATTAAGTAATGAAAATGAGACTTGAAATACACATTACTGAAATTCCATCCATCATGCATTTCTTAGATATACATTCCTCCATTTGAAATAATAAGCATTACCATGGCATATATCAAAATAGAGTGGAAATGGTCATTGTTTGCTCATTAAAAGTCATTTTGACATACAACTCTTGGGAATTTCGACTTGAAACTTTTCAAGAATAAATAAAATATAATATTGAACTTATTACAATCATAAATGGACAATTAAAGTCTCTCCCAATTCTAAATCATCAGCATTACAATGGTTCACAACAAGATAGTGGGGAAATGACACTATTTCTTCATTGCTCAACATTTTTACATGAATTATTTTGGGTATTTCAACCTGAGAATATTATGAATGTGAAACACAGATAATATACATTATATTATAATATAATTGGAATTATAATATTCCCCAAATAGATCAATAGCTCACCCAAAGCGTAATCCCTCCATTGGCATGAATATGGTGTGAAAACTGGAAATAGTTGAGAGAGAGTGATGCAATAGAAGAATCCACATGATTTCCTATATATTACACCTAAAAATAAGAATCCATTAAATATCCATGAAATACGTGAGTGGCCTCTCCAAACACCAACTTGGATGGGAATCTTTCACCCTCGAAATTGGCTAAGGCAAGAAAACTAGTCATCCACTAGCTCTCACAATTCACAAATGACAATTTCAAAAATGATAAAAGACCACTATCTTTGTTGCTTCATGTATTTTATAAAATTCCTTAGCCTTCTAAGGTTCCCAAACCATCCACAAACTCATTCCAAGTCGAATTAGGGTGTGTGCTCATGAATTTACATGTGTCCCCTCTTTCCTAGCCTTCCACCTTCCCCAAATATGAGTAGGAGCGCATTGAGCTTCCAAAAATGACATGATAGCTATATTGGATGGTATATTTCGACCCTACATGTAATATATGTCATATCTCAGACTTCATATCTGAATTTTGTCATAATTGTCATAGAATCTCCATCATTGATGTCATAGATGTCATAAATGTAAGAGGAATCTAGCCAAGTGTCCATGAAACTCCCATTTGGCTCTTCCTCTCCCCATGTAAGTTACACTTCATCCCAAATTAGACCTATGAATTATATGTACAAGTATATGAACCTTATAATCCATCCAAAAACATTAGGCTTCCCATATATTCGAAATTGCAAGAGGATGATGCTATTTAACATAGGAATTCTAGCTTGAGTGGGCCCCATAGTTTCCATGTGTCTCCCTTCTCCACAACCATTTCATTTTTCACTTTAATTTATTCAATTAACTCCATTAAATAAATATTTATTCCTTTTAATGTTTAAAAACCATTTATTATCTCCCTTATTAACTTCCCAATGTTCCACCCAACCTAGGGAATTAGTAGGATTGATGGAATTTTCCTGCTATGCAATTATTAAAAATAGGGACAGTACAGTCCTCCTCACCAAAGATTGCTTGTCCTCGAGTAATTTAATATTTGTATTCTGCAATATTATTTTATATTCCCAAGTGTAATCCTCATTTGGTACTCCTTCCTTTGCACCAAGTGCTCTATTATGGTTCTGCTCATTAATTTTCTTTAGCTGCAATTTAGTAGTGGAACTCATGTACTGCAATTTTGTGTTCCCAAAAGCAAAGAGATGTGGATTGTGCATATTGATATATCCTGTAACATCACCACTAATACCAAAAGTATTAATCAAATCCATAAAAACCAAATTTATGCAAATAATCTTTACCTCCATATTTTGGAAACCTTTTCTGAACTTTCACCCCTTTTTTGCTTCTGTATAATTCTTTGAACTTTGTACTGAGTTACCAAACTTTGAATTGCTTAAGATTCCAATAAAATATCAGAGAGGAACCACCATGATTTTTGCTTCACTACTCTAATTACCATCATCTTCTCAAGTGGTGAATAAATCTCCAATGTTGCCCCCAAAATTGAAACCAATGAGACCAAAAATGATCCCAGGGTCCCATATGATCCCGATACATGGATGGTGTGAAATGAATATGATGAGATGACATGAACACCAAACATGTGAAAATTGAATCCATCTCTTGAAATGTACTCCACATAGGAAACATGAACACTTCTCTACAAAGATGAACTCAAACAACTGAAGGCTGGTTTGCTTTCTCAAACCAACAATCGAATTGCTACTCCAAGTGAGATGAAACAAAGAAATTCTAGGATCCCATTGTTGGTATTGCACCCTTCCAAACATCATGAGTACAAAATATATATCATGAAAGTACATAAAAACTTCATACAATTGTACATCAAGAAGGTACCTCATCAAAGAATCATGAAAGTGCTTGTACATCCAAGTAAGTATATCACCATGTGGCCCATACACACAAGCATAAAATGACCACTGAAATCTGCTCCAATGACATAGGTGAGGATCCCATGTCCTATAATTCTGCTCCAAAAATATATAATGTGCATCAATATAATCATCCATGTGTTCTTTCATCCAATAAGTGAATGAAGAACCTCCACCAAAATTTGAACCAAATAAGGAGCAAAAAAAACAAGGAGACTTCAAATGACTCAAAGTAGTCTCACCCATACATCCATGAATGAGAGAATCATAAATATATATCAGAGTATGTGTCTCTCAACAAAAGTTTTCTCCAATTATAAATCTATTCACCCAAGTGTTGAGTGAAGTTCCTCCAACATTAAATGAACCAAGTGTTGAGCAAGAGAAACCATGAGTCTTCAAGTTACTCAAATGCATATCATAGGTGCATCCATGTACATGTGCATGATCATAAAGTAACAAAGGAATCTGTTGAAAATGTGAATAAGAATGTGCTCCAACCATGTCATCATAAAAAGTATTTCTAGGAGTTCCATACTCCTCATGTGGCACCATAAAAAAGAACCCTTTCACCCATACTTCATTAGGATGAATGCTGCAAAATTTCGAAGTGTAGGATGTAGGAGAAAGAACCAACTCACCCAAATGATTAGAAAGTAAAAACATTTCATCATGTGTAGAATCCATAGGGGTAGTATTATGTAACTCCCTGAAAATTTAAAAACTTTCCCAATAGGTTGGTTCCAAGTTAGTGGAATCATGCATTTCTTCAAAAAGTGTGCACCCATCTTCAAGAGGCAACTTGAGTTCCTCTTCCACCACAACTAGTGATTTGATCCCATAAATATGATATTCAAACACATCAGGCACATTCAAATTTCCACATTTCTCATGATCCACCATGTCATGAGAATCCTCCAAACAATCTACCATTTGACAATCTGAAACATAGGAGGAAAAACAAGTGTCTTGAAATTTTTCAAGAAGTTTCTCATTTTGAATTGTGAGCTTATGAATATCTTCATTATTCTTCAAGTATGCATCATGTAACAATTCATTAATCTCAAACAAATGGTTTCTATAAAAAATCAAATACTTTAAATTACCTTTGATGTTGCACATTGCTCTTTGAATATTCTCTATGTCTTCAAGGAAGGATGACTCCTCCAATGAAATAGCTCTCCAACAGGAATATGACACTAATGCTTGAGTGTCATGGAGTATTCTAAGGGCCTCTTGGATATTCTTTTCGTTAATATTTAAGGACCCTTCAAGAAAATGAGGCTCTTGCAAATGAACCTCCTCATCTTCTTCCTTCTTGCTTGGACCAACTTCATGAAGCTCAAGTGGTGATGGGGAAGTTGATCTTGTTTCTTCTTCAACTGCTACAAGGTCTTAATTTTCATGTTTAATGGAAGTTTGGCTTTCAGCAATGATTTCAAAAGTTATCTCTATGTAACCAAAATAAAGGTGTGAGCACCCACCAGTAGGTACTCCTTCATAGTTCAAGAATCCATTAGTAGATGCTCTTTGTTTCATATCCAAGGTAGAATGTGTCTCAAAATGATATTCAGTATTTTCAATAGAAAATTCTTCATACTTATGAGATGTCTCTTCATATTTTTCAGAGTCACTTGGGAGTGAATTTATATCCTGTTCATGTACTACTTATTCTACTTCACCTATTTCAGAACTAGGTGGTTCATGGGTCTTCTCCTTTTGCTCCTTCAAGCAAGCTGACGCATTTTCCCCCTTGGTTTTCTTAAAATCAATATATTTTTTCCAACTTTGGATAGCCAAAAATTAGAATTATTTCATAATACCTTGGTCATGTAATCAAGGATAGGTTCCATGCTTTTTATTATCTCCTCACCATCATATGAGGTTTCATTTTCATCCCTAGTCATAGTTTCCCCAAAAAATTGCCTTTTTCTCCTGCTTTTTTTTTTCCTCTTCAACAAAAGAAATTTTGGTTTCAATATATAATGGTGGTCCCTGAATTATTGTACTCATAAATATAATACCACATCAGGTAGAAATATCATGCTCTGATACCACTGTAATTTCCCTTTTTTAAATTTTATTAAATGACCAATGTTTTCACTTTTTCCCCAATTTTGACCTTAACTAGTTTTGATGTCTACACCTCCAAATTGGACCAAAGGCTCCCAAATTTTCTATGAAGGTAAATTAATGGTATTATAAATTAAATATGATTTTCAGAGATGTTTAATTACTCCCCTCATTAATTCTGAAATATTTTTGAATGTTCTGTTCAAAGTATGATTCTTTACTAGCAAATTGTGGCTCCAATTCCCCCTGGGTAATTGTCGAATATGGATTCACAAATGATCCCCAATCCACTGGAATTTCTGAACAGAGGATGGTGACATGTAAGTTACATTTTAAAATTCTCATATGAATCATGTTTTATTTTATTCAGGCTGTTATGACTCTTTCCAAAACAATTCCCAAGTCACAATTTTGACCCTTGGGGAAAATGCACCAAATCTTCTCCCAATGCAATAAAAATGAGTAAAATGGATTCCAATTCTTAAGTAATGAAAATTAGACTTGAAATAAAGATTAATTAAATTCCATACATCATACATTTGTTAGAGATACATTCCTCCATTCGAAATAATAAGCATTACCATGGCATATATCAAAATAGAGTGGAAATGGTCATTGTTTGCTCATTAAAATTCATTTTGACATACAAATATTGGGAATTTAGAATTGAAACTTTATAAGAATGAATTAAATATCATATTTAATGTATTAAAATAATAAATGGACAATTAAATTATCTCCCAATTCGAAATCATCAACATTACAATGGTTCACAACAAGATAATGGGGAAATGACACTATTTCTTCATTGTTCAAAATTTTAACATGAATTATTTTGGGTATTTCGACCTGAGAGTATTATGAAAATGAAATAAAGAGAATATACATCAGAACATAATATAATGGGAATTATAATAATCCCCAAATATATCAATAGCTCACCCAAAGCGCAATCCCTCCATTGGCATGAATATGGTGTGAAAATTGGAAATAGTTGAGAGATAGTGCTGCAATAGAAGAATCCACATGATTTAATATATATTACACATAAAAAAAATAATCCATAAAATCTCCATGAAATACCTAAGTGGCCTATCCAAACACCAACTTGGATGGGAATCTTTCACCCTCAAAATTGGCTAAGGCAAGAAAACTAGTCATCCACTAGCTCTCACAATTCACAAATGACAATTTCAGAAATGATAAAAAAACATTATATTTGTTGCTTCATGTATTTTATAAAATTCCTTATAATTCTAAGGTTCCCAATCCATCCACAAACTCAATCCAAGTCGAATTAGGGTGTGTTCTCATGAATTGACATGTGCCCCCTCTTTCCTAGCCTTCCACCTTCCCCAAATTTGAGTAGGAGCCCATTGAGCTTCCCAAAATCACATTAGAGCTATAAAGGATGGTATATTTCATATAAAATGTCATATATGTTATATTTTAGACTTCATATCTAACTTTTTTCATAATTGTCATAGAATCTCCATCATTGGTGTCATAGATTTCATAAATGTAAGGGGAATCTATCCAAGTGTCCATGAAACTCCCATTTGGCTCTTCCTCTCCCCATGTAAGTTACACTTCATCCCAAATTCAACCTATGAAGTATATGGAAAATTATATTAACCTTATAATCCATCCAAAAACATTAGGCTTCTCATAGATTCGAAATTGCAAGAGGAGAATGCTATTTAACATAGGGATTCTAGCTTGAGTGGGCCCCATAGTCTCCATGTGTCTCCCTTCTCCATAGCAATTTCATTTTTCACTTGCATTTATTTAATTAAATCCATTAAATAAATAATTATTCCTTCTATTTAAACACCATTTATTAGCTCCCTTATTAACTTCCCAATGTTTCCACCCAACCTAGGGAACTAGTAGGATCAAAGGAATTTTCCTGCTATGCAATTATTAAAAATGGGGACATTACATGTTATTTTCATTGTGTAGTGCCTCAAGCATTGTGCATTTCTAGGCCCTTCTTATAGGGCTTCATCCTTCTACCATCTACTAGCTTGGGCAACATCGCTCCATCTAACTGCTACAGTTGAACTGCACCGCCTAATGTAATGGAATTAATAAGATATGGACCTAACCAATGCATATGTAACTTACCTAGATGCTTCATGAACTTGCTGTAGTATAACAATATCAATTATCCTTGCTAAAACTATTTATTCTTTATATGGTGATCATGCTAAGATTTTTGTCGATCCTTCTCGATGCGTTGGTGAAAACCTGCAAGAAATCATTCTTCCTCAAGCTGGAATAGCTGGTCTAATCATTCTTCCAGTTCTGTTTCAACATCCATGCCCATCGCCGCTACAATGGATAGACTCAGAACAATGTACTCCATAGACATGACTGCATCTTTCCCATACACCAACTTGGATGGTGTCTGTCCCATCAATCAATTTCAAGTGGTGCGATATGCCCACAAGACTACTAGAATATTCAAGTCCCACTCATCATGGTTTGCATTACATACCTTTGTAAGAGCATGCTCTAATATTTTGTTGAATGCCTCCACTGTCTCATTTGCTTGAGGATGATACATGGTACTCTTCTTATGCTATATCTATAGCTCCTCCGTCAACATGCTTACTATGTGATTGATGAAGTGACTCCATTGGTCGCTCATCAATATCCTTATACATCCAAAATGTGTCACAATGTTGTCAAATAAGAACCTCATTGTTATCGCAATGATGCAATATACGAACGGTGCGGCCTCCGCCCATCGTGTCAAATAGTCTATCTCTTTAATGATATACCATGCACCAGGTGGGTTGATTGGTCCCAAAAAGTCCACAACCCATTTATCAAATGGCTGCAATGTCACTTGAGGTACTAGCGGCATCTCATCCCTCCTCAATGGTTTTCCAGTTCATTGACAGACATCACAACTCCATGCATAATCTGTCGCATCATTATGAAGAGTGGGCCACTAGATCCCTGTGTGTAGCACCTTCCTCATAGTAGCTCGAACTCCATAGTTTCCATTAGCAACCCTCATGTGGGCCTCTACCAAAATATGCCCTTGTTCATGCGGTAGGACACATCACCGTAAAATCTCATCTAGTCCTAGTTTATATAGTTGTCCAACGATCAACTAGAAATATGAGGCCTTAACCACCAACTACTTCTTCTAACTTATAGTAAGGTCCTCTAGTGCGGTTCCAATTATAAAAATATGAATAATTTGATCATAATAATCATCAACCATGTCGATTCTAAACAACTATGCATCTGGAAATTTGTATTCAATGTTTGTTGGCTCTTCAGCTGTCTCAATTTGAGATAAATTATTAGGGCTAGAATTCAAGTTACCCAACTTCACAATTATCTCAAAATCAAACTCCTAAAAGAGAAGTAGCCAACGACATATCTTCTCCCCCAACACAGGCTTATTGAATAGGTACTTCAAATCAGATTGGTCTATAAACATCTTGAAATGACCGCTCAACAGGTAATTTCTAAAATTCTATAGTGCATATACCATTGCCAGACCTTCCCTTTCTGTGGCCGTATATTTTTTTATTTGCAAACGACAGCTTTCTACTAGCGAAAGAAATCAGGTGATCAAGATTCCTTCTCTTGTTTACGCAAGTACCACTCCAAGTGCAACAGACGATGCATATACATGGATATGGAACTCCTTGTTCCAATCAGGGAAAACTAGTATTGGTGTTGAAGCCATCATGGGTTTTAGTGTGTCGAAACTTCCTTGACACTCTTTACTCCATACGAATGCTGCATCTTTCTTCAACAATTTCTCCATGGTAGTTGTGATCACCACATAACCTCGTATGAACTTGCGATAATACCCTGTGTGTCCTAGCGTTGCTCTAAGAATATTCACATTTGTAGGTGGCGGAAAGCTCAAGATCAATGAAATATTCACAAGGTCAACCAACAGTCCTTGCATGCAAATGATGTGACCCAGTGACATCACAAAAGGCACACAAAAAATACACTTCTTTGAGTTTAGTGCAATTTGATGCTGTCAACATATTTCCAGCATCAGTCGCAAGTTTTCCAAAAGGCCTCTAATCAATCCATAAACTGTCTAGTCATTCATATAAACTTGCAAAAAATTATGAATAAAATCTTTGAATGCAACGACAATGACATGGGAAAATATCATAGGCGCATTCTTCAACCCAAAAGGCATGAGAGTGTATTGAAAAAAACCCCATTCAGTAACAAATGTTTTTTTGTGTCGATCCTCTTTTGTGATCTTGATCCGGTGATAGCCAGAAAACCCATCTGTGAAAGAATACGTCTCCTGACCTCCTACTACTTATAGAACTTCATAAGTGAATGGTGTCAGAAATGGATCATGCATACACACATCATTCAATTTCCACAGGTTGACCCAGATCTGAACCTCACTTGTTTTCTTATATTGGACCACCATATTACCGATCCAGTCCGATTCTTCAACCGACTCAATGATTCCAACATCCAACATCCTACCAAATTTAGCTTCTTCTCTCTCCTCGTATTGCGGATTCAGGAGATACATTCATTGCCTTACTGGTTTCACATCTAGTTTCAATGAGATTCTCATCTCCCCTAAATCTCCTAGTATCCCCATCATCTCATAAAACTTCATAGGGAACAAATCTTGGAATTCATGCAACAATATCGCAATATTTTCCATCGTTTCTTCATCCCAGTAGTCCCAGAATCTTGCAAACTTTGGGTTCTCTTTTGTCCCAATATTGACCTTTCTTATCTTCAATGACTGATTCATTGGATCCATTAGTACATCCGGTGCTATGACATCTTGACTTCCTTCTGTATCTGAAATATTGATATTTTGTCGATCATCATCATCTAGCTCTCCTGATACGTTATAACATTCCATCCTCCACTGCATGTGAAAATGAGCATGCAGATCCATTGGATTTGCGACCAACACTACCATCAGAACAACATCGCAGATAAGCTGCAGTGCATTATGAACATCTAGATTGGAATCCACGAAACTAAAGGTGCAAGTAAAGAAAACTGTCAATTCCTCCTAAGTTGAGATCTCTCAATGCAACTCAGCTGATACATACCAAGATCATGACATTTAATCCAATGTGTGGACAAAGGCATGGACCCATTCATCCTTTGGTCGCAATGCCCACAAGGTATGACACTGAATCATATGATAACCAAGACTATTCTGCCTGTCGTACCTTCTAGCATGGTACATCTCCAAAGAGAACTATCATCATACTATGACACTGTGACCATCCAGTGATCGAATTCTTATGTGTCACCCACCAACATGATGGGGTAGCCTTCAACGCTTCCTCCAATGCCAGCATTTGTTGTGGTTCTGACACCTTAACTTTGAATTCAACAAGAAACTATGATAACTTAGGTATTCCTTCATAAATTGGAAACTCAATGGTCTCAGTCGCGACGTGGCATAGTGACTATGTAATCAAGCCGCACTTTCATAGAGACACTTCATGCAAGTGGTTATGCTAGTTTTCTAAAGCATCATCAGTGTCAGAAGACACAGAGCTAGCGCTGTGCCAATTGAGTTCCCCATTAGCATTTTGATGAACATAATCTTCTGAAATGTTATATACATGGTCCCATCCTCTGGCAAATTCATCTTTCATTGACTCAATATACCTTCACCCTTCATTTGGATCCAATGGAGCAATGAATTTGATGTCTTGATTCTCAAATTTCATCACACGCTTCTTAAAATTGATAATTTCCATACTATCGTTGGCCCATCCAATCCCCAACAATGCGGGATGGAATCCTCCACCATCAATGACTTTAATCACATAGAAATCAACATAGGTCTTCATGCCTTCAACTTCCACAACAAGGTGCATAACTCTCCCAATTGGCGTCACTCTATCCTGGTTAGCTAGTCGCAGCTAAACATGAGACCAACTTAGTGTTGGGATCCCCATCTTTTGCGATTTCTTTCTGGTCAAAATATTAACATCTGAGCCAAGATCCAGAATGAATGAGTCGGCCTCATAATCCCCAATATGTATGTTCATGCACATTTCTTTCCCCGTATTTTTCTTATGCAAGGAATTTACTGCAAAATCCTTCTGTCCCTTAGACGATCGTTGCAATAGACTCTCAATATTGGAAATAGCATTGGGATCTCTTGCCAGCGACAAGAAACTCTCAAATAATTTATGCAAGGTACCACACTGTCGCAATGGTCTTACCTCCAAAGTGGAATCAAAAGCAGTAGGAATTTCATAAATAGGTAACTTACCCAAGTTTATGCGCATCTTATCCCGTGCTTCAAAGAATGTATCTTTCTCTGCATTGACATCACATTGTACTTTATTCTTTCTAGCTAACCGGACTTGTGGAATCAAACTATATTCTCTAGTTGTTTCAACTCCGCAAGTGACAACAGCAACATCAACATCATGTGTTCTGGGCTTCGCTGAGATCATCGCAACCGTCGTTCCTTGATTCTAGTTTAGTGGTGGAATCACAGGTTGATTCACATTCTGACTTGTACTCTGGTTCTGAATTGGAATCTAGTTATGAACTAGAATTTGGTTATGATTCTGCAACTGGTTCTGGTTTTTTACTTTATCCTAGTTCTGTAGCTGATTTTTACTCTACAAACAATTCTGATTGTGCAACCAATTCTGGTTCTGCAACTGCAGAACATTTTCATCCTGCCACCTTGAAATCGGTTGTGGATAGTTATCAACAGTGTGAACAATCACGGTACAATATGTACATCAACACTACAATTGTGGAAAATATATTTGATAATGTCCTAACACACCACAGTTATAACATTGGACTGGTCCACAACCTCGTCTGCCTCCTCGACCAAAGCCTCCTCCTCATCCTCCTCATCCTTCGCAGAATCCTCCTTGTTGATGGTACTGCAATTGAGAAAATTGCTACTGTGAAGGATTAGACTACTGCTG
This sequence comes from Pseudotsuga menziesii, assembly GCA_001517045.1. Classification (NCBI taxonomy): domain Eukaryota; kingdom Viridiplantae; phylum Streptophyta; class Pinopsida; order Pinales; family Pinaceae; genus Pseudotsuga; species Pseudotsuga menziesii. The sequence goes on from LPNX010136766.1 coordinate 117,965, forward strand.
AACATACTGCACATACTAAATGTACTGTGGCTGTTGTTGAGCCATCTACATCTGATTATACTGTGGTTGTGGCGTAAACTATTGTTGTGGCTATTGTGGTATAAACTCCATTTACGGTTGATGCCACGGTACGAACTAAGTTTGAGGTGGTGGCTGTGCCACCTACGGCTGTGGATGCTATACCTCCCGATGATCCTCTCCCTTCACATAGTATGAGTCATATGTTCTTTCCTAGAGTAGGTCATATGTGTGACAATCCTTATCTTCATGCCCGAAAGATAAAAAAAATGCGCAGTATAGGTTTGTCAGATTCGTCTCCATCTTCTCCATGTACCCGCACTCCTTATGTCAATTCCCATATACTTGAAAAATTCAACACCATGGTGCATTTCCATAACTCAAAGGGTTCGGTGCCCCTTACAACAGGTAGTTTCAGAAATCTAGGCAAGTATCCTTAGTATGTCCATTTGCGCGACATCGATTGCACCAGAGATCCTCACATTGTTCCTTTCCCTTCTTAATGTCTTGCAACTAGAGTGTCAATTTCACTAACTGCGTTTGAATTTGGTTCATACCAACTACATTTTCTCCAATGGGTGAAGCTTCCAATTTCATGGTGATCTCCAGAGCCTTACTCTATGTTGCAATATTCTGTTGCATAAGTGGTAGTATGATATGAGTTAGCAACGTTGTAATGAACCATTCCTTATGATGAATGTCGCTCATCTCAAAACTGATTCTTTCCATTAGTATCTTGAATCTTTGATCAAAATCCCAAACAGTCTCATTGGGATACTTCTTAATTTCCTTCAAGTCTGTAATGTATCGCGCTTCAGACTTTGGTTTTCTGAATTCTTCAATACATCCTCTCCTTAATTCTGGCAATGTCTTCACTGGAGCCCCTGTAGGAACTTGTACAAATTTCATCTACCAATCCAATGTGCGACCCCGAAGGGTTGCCACCAATTGGCCCTTCTTAACATCATTATATGCAGTTTATCTGACAGTCCATACTGCCTCACATAGGAACTAGTATTGTTCTAGATGCTCAGTCCCGTTCCCATGGAACAGAGGTAACTTCCTCGTCCCTGACCATTCTTGGCCTTCTTCCTATATATGTTGATCTAATACTACTATCATTAGAGGAAATTTGGAGTCTAAAATGGGCCTTATTTGAAAATGTGCCAACAATCAATTTTGTAAGTTGGAATTCAAGAAACAATAGAAATTCAATAAAATGAGTCAACCATAATGGTTGAATTGACATATTTGTCATAAAATAAAACTACTTTTTTTGTTTGTATTTTCGACATATCTCCCTATGTTTTTACCCAAATTTCATGTGAGAGAGATCAGTAGATGTGAAATTTAATTATGCATCCAACGAGTACCCACACTGCATACTTTTGATGGACCCCGCTACCCCAAAAATAAGAAATACCTGAAAGAACATGATGATGATGTCATCATCACATTTTTTCAAGCATTTCTTTTTTTAGGGTAGCGGGGTCTGTCAAAAGTATGCATTGTGGGTACTCATTGGATATGGAATTAAATTCCACATCCAATGATCTCTCCCTCTTGGAATTTGAGTAAAAACACAGGAAGATATGGCAAAAATACGAACAAAAAAGTAGTTTTTTTCATTCTTCCTCCAAAATTAATAACTATTATTTTATTATTTTAACTATTATTTTATCATTTTCCTTAGGAGGCCCATTTCAAACCTCAAATTTCCTCTAATGTGGATTTTTGTTGGCATGCTCGACACGTCGGTGTTGAACTTGCGTTTCTTCCTAATTGCGAGGTAGTGCGTGGAGGTGTGGGTACGTTGCTAGTGGGGGTTTATCTTGCCTCTACCCTGGGCATAGTGTGGGTCTATTCGTCCTCCTTGTCACTGTGGTGTTTCTTCATCCCATGTGGTCTTCCTTCATGTTCTTGTGTTTCGATCGCATCAGGACCTTCCCCTATCCTCTGCCTCTTCTCTTGTCGAGACCTTGCTCCTCCTCTCGTAATACCCCTTTCTTCCTCTGCTTCCCTCATAGTCTCTTCATAACTTGCACTCATCTACCCCATATCATTCCATTCGTCTCCCCCCCTTCTTCATGGTATCCACAACCCCCACACATTAGAGTTATACTACTTGAGGTACATCTTCAGTATGCCTTTTTCACAGATAAGCATCTTAATTGACAATTGTAAAGAAAATAAGAACCTACCTCTTGGTCCATTGAATAATTTCCTTTGGGATTTGCTGTAGGACTTACTAGTATCAACCAAAAACTCGATGATATAGCATTCCAAGATACTGTCCAACTAGACTTCAACAGCCCGCGATGCTCTGTTTTCGCTTTCCTGCAACTCCTGGATCAACTCATGGGTCTAGGACATTGGCTCTCCTCCTTGGAAATTTGTCTTGCGATAGGTGAATCATGCCAACCACTCATACAAGATGATCGAGAATTCATAGAAAACATACTCATGTGGAAAATCGTGTATGTATCTTTCAAGCCACTTATCCATCGTCAATCCAGGGTTCTGGTTTTCCTTGTCAGCAATTTATCGTAGCTTCTGATTGAACCAATCTTGAATTTTTGTTTTCGTTAGATTCCACATGTCCTTCCCTCATTCGCAACAACATCCCAACAACAGAACTATTTGTTGACACAAACCCATCCAACAAAACTAGTCGATAGGGGTTCCCACTCTATCGACAGCCAAACCACCATGATCTCCCTCAGCAATATCCCAGACAGGTTTTACCCCATTGTTACGGAGAGAAATTCCTATGGCTTGGGGTACCACAACAAACAACTTGACTCCAGAAATCAATCCTTTCCAATATGCAATAGAAATTAAATGTCTAACACTAAAGGATCAGACCTCATACCTTATTCCAGACAGTTGAAGTAGATCCCCGTTGAGCTTTCCAATCTTCAGCTTGAATTGATAGATTACTTCCTCAACAACAAGTAAACAATACAAGCATTCTATATATCATGGTGTTAGATCTATTCTAGCATATATAATCAATAATGTACAAGCATTTGACATAATCCCATGGATAAAATATTCATTCAAACATACATTATTGGACAGGAAAAGATATTTCTATTAATATAAATCAGAGATTACAATTTACAACCTCTGACGACACATTTGAGAACCAGATAAACTGAATCCCCCACTTGGGCCTCCACCACCTCAATCATCCATCTCTCGATAGCAAGCTCGCAAACAAAAGACAAGCTTGGGAAGAACACACTAGTGCTCCAAGGGACAAAGGGATGCAGACTCAAGCATAAGTTCTAGCAACAATGGACTATAGTTTCTTTGCTCTCAGTTCTCTCTTATGCCTTCAATGTACCAAGGGGTTCCTTATATAGCTTTTCAAAGGGGTAATGAAAGGTCGAATCTGAGCGATCTCAAGGCATAGGGAAGGCCAGGAGTCAAATGAGTTGGATCCATGTCAAGGAAAACTCCAAAAGGATTTGGATTATGCACACATCTTGATGTACGTAGTTTTAGTGGTCAAACCCATGTATATACGTGCTTATAGGTTTAAAAGTCGCGTGTATCATTTTTCACATGTTTTTAGGGATGACCAAGGAAACATCAAAGGACAAAAAATGGTCCATGGGGTCTAAGGATTCTGCAGCAGGACAGGGGAAGGCCATACAAAGTGTGATTCACCTGGAGTGGTGAAATCAGCTATAACACCCATCTGAAAACACCCACAGAGCAAATGAAGTCTCACCCAATATATTCTAGGGAGATTTGACAGAACCAAGTTTCTACAGAATAGGAGAGGGCAATGTGCATCAACTTATCAGCTTAGTGTGATATTAATAGATCATTCAACTTATGCATTCACATAACTATTCATTCTCATTCCTCAACAGATCGCATCATTCAATCATAAATGCAGTAAAAATATTGATGCATAAACAGATCCAACAGAATAATGTTATTTAAAACAAGGAAACATCGCATCATTTACAGATCCATGTCACATATACACATTGTATTCATATTTTCATTGCGAAAGATAGTAAAACAAAAAAATAGAAAAGAAAAAAATGATTCAGGTCAACTTTTGTCTTGTCATATTACTTTTGTACAAAATCATAGATTCTCCAAATCAGTTCACAGATCAACAAATCTTAGTTCAGATCCTCCAAAGTTATTCCCAAAAAAGATCAGATCCCTAATACTTGCAATTCTACATCTACTTATAGGCTTGTGCCTTTACATTCAAGGACCACTTAGACAACTTCCTAACTAAATATTAACTGATTCTACAAAATATGGTAAAAACTTACAAAAGGTGACACAAAATTACATAAAATATTCTATTTCCTCCTTGCACACCATCTTCCACTTGCGTGGTGTCTTTGATCTTGCACAACATCTGTGATGCTATGCAAATAAATTATCCCAAAATCCCTTTTCAACACCAAGATATATGTAGGATCCTCATTAGATCCATTTGAAGGATGCAAAAAGGATCTTACATTATGTGCAAGGAACCAAACACTTTGGGGTACACTATGATGTTACTTGTCCACTAGAACTAGTTGGATTTACTGATTCTGATTGGGGTGGAGATTCCATTGAAAAAAAGTCCACTTTAGTTTATGTATTCAGTCTTGCACATGGTCCCATATGTTGTTAAAGTAAGAAACAACACAATATATCCCTTTCATCAGATGATGCTGAGTACAGAGGAGCAGTGAATGCAACTACACAATGTGTGTGGTTGCAAGGAATTCCTGGAGAACTTGAATTTGCATTTGATTCACCCTCTTTCATTTTGTGTGTAAATAAAATTGAAATCAAGATTTCCACTGATCCAATATAGATATAGAAGACCAAGAACATAGATATACACATTCACTACATCAAGAGCTTATTGCATGAGTAGGGGATATCGTTGCAGTATTACCCATATGCAGAGAAATCTGCTGACATTTTCACCAAGAGCTTCACATAGAAGACATTCACTTATCTGAGATCACTTCTTGGAGTAGGTGAAACATGGTAATTACTGATATTCACTATTATATTTAGCTCCATGTCCATTTTTTATAGGAGGTTTTGTTCCCATGAGGTTTTCCTCCTTACCTTGGTTATATGGACAAATAAATTGTTGTAAGAGGTGACTCCAGGATTAGTTTCCAAGGCATCATTTTTGATGTATTTACACTAATTCAGGCTTAAGGGGAGGTTTTTGAGCATTATACCACCTATTACCACGGTCACATACACCTAGGACACATTTTCAATTATTTTTTACTTATGCTTTATGGTCCAAAACTAGGTTGTGTTGGTCAAGCAAGGTCCTTTTGGTGTTTTGGAATCATTAATGCACCCAGACACACACATTTTATCTTTTGGTTACACATGCACCCTCATTTATGACTGGCTAGTCCTTGGTGCACTCCCACTCCATAAAACATTGAAACTGGTTGACTAGAGGTGCCCATGCATGGTATTTGGGTGTTTTGGCTATTTTGTACCTTTTATTACTTCCTAGAGCCACTCCCACTCACCCATGCACTCCACCATGCCCACCCTACCTTCATTTATTTCCTAGAATTCTCTAAACATGTTCAAACATGCATTCGTGACCATTTGAGATGGTTTGGGAGCTCATTGGTCCACCTAAGGGGGTTTTGAGGTCCAATCTAAGCCTACCACATGTATGCATCAAATTTGCCTCCAAAGGATAACAATTTTCTCCTATTGTATAATAATGATGTTCCAGGCATATTTACATAATGGCCAGTGATATTAAACTCAATTATTGGCACCATTCCTATGTGTTAATTTTTCTCTTTTCATTTTTTTTTCTACATAATTTGTGAATATATTGAGTTGTGAGGATTCCTTTAGCTCCTAGATATTTTTATGAATCAAATTTTCACAAAGGTGTAGTAAGTGGTAAGTGCATCCTAGGTGTGTCCCCCATACACTGGTGAAGTGATGATGACCTCCTAAGCTAGTAAAATATACCAAATAGACTATGTGGGAAAAGGGAGGATTCATTAATACTAAAAACCTTGATGACCACTAAAATACCCTTCGATACTTTTAGTATTCCACTTAAACCTATAAAATTATGACCATAAGAATCCAAAACTCCCAAAGAACTTAAAATTTTCTTTAATTCATGCACATGTCTAACATATGTTAGTGTTCTTATAACTCCTTCAAACATTTTGATTTTAACACTTCCAACTCCAAAAATATTAAATGAATGATTGTATCCTAAAAGAACTATACAATCTTTAACTATTTGATAGGAAGAAAACTAATCTTTGTGAGGACAGATATGGTTCGAAGCACCAGAATCTAATAACCATCCTTCATTATATTTAGAAACACTAGAAATGGACAAAACCACATCGATCATACTTGAATCAGACTTAACTGAATTGCCTCATATTTGGAGTCATCTTTCTTGGATTCTTTTATGTTCCAAAAAAAATTCTTAAGATTACCATTCTTGTTACAATACCAACATTTTAATTTCCTCTTTCTGCTCTTTTATTTAGACCTGGAATTACCTCTTGAGTTTTCTCCTCTTTCTTTGGATAGACCTCTAAGAACCAAAGATTCAGGTGAAGAGGTTTCAAAACTAGATTTCTTCCTCAATTCCTCAGACAACAATGCTCCAACCACAGTGTCAAATTCCAAGGTCTCAGTTGTACTAAGGCTAATGGAAGAAACTACTTGACCCCAAGATTCGGGTAAGGTACACAAAAGATTGACTGCTTTATCTTCATCATCAATTTTAACATCCATACTAGTCAATAGGAAAATACGAGTATTAAAAACATTCAAATTATATGCTATCTTCGTACCTTATTTCATTCTCATACGATACAATTGTATCTTCAAGTAAATTTTGTTTTTCAAATATTTTGTCATACACAAAATTTCTAACTTGCTCCATAGGCTTGCTGCCGAATTTTCTTCAACAATGTTAAATAACACATCATCCACAAGACACAATCCAATTGTGCTAAGTGCTTTGGAACCTAATTCCTCCCATTCATCATCTGTCATAGTTAGAGGTATCTTTCTCTTAACATATAAGGATTTCTTAAACCCTTGCTGTACTAAAATATCCCACATCTTAAATTTCCATAATTTAAAGTTGTTTTTACCACTAAATTTCTCAATTTCAAATTTAGTACTCGACATTGTTGTGTTTAAAAAAAATATATATATACTCCTAAAAAAAAACAGTGTAGGCTCAGGTTTTATAGGCTCTCCTCCTCTTAACCTTGTTTATTGCGCATAATATTCTCTACATATAGTAGTGGACTTCACATGACCCTCTTCACTAGCACTCTGGAAGATGACTCCTCTTCACGCTCTTCTCCATGACCAACTCTTCTCATGAACCAACTTCAACAATTTTTCCACCTCCACATGCCAAATCTCTTCACATGGGAATCCTTTGTAGATCAAATCCCTTATCCACATGCAGGAGGTTGATCTTATTCACACGGAAACACGACTCTCTTCACATGAGAAAAAATGGCAGCATGGTCTCTACGGTTCAGCATAGATAACTTCCAGACTCCTCATTGATGATTCCATGATCCAAATGACTCCATGATACAAATTCAACACCACTATCCACGGACACTGTGATATCTAGCCTCTTCACCACGTGCAACAACATATGATAACAACATAAAACAACTAAATTAACAACAATGGCTCCACTGTTCAACACAGACAGGTGGGTCCTCTTCACATTCAACTGCAACGTCTCTTCACGAGCTCGCCTCTTAATTCACTTTAGAACCAGATGCTCACAACAGTCCAACAATGGAGGCAACAACTACATCCACTCTTCACGAGAAGCTTCATTACGTGCATAAAACAATAATATTTTTCACATTCAAACCAACAACAACGTCTCCAATGGTCAACAAACAACTCTCTCAGCGACAGACTCTTTCAGAATCCATGGTGGGATCTTCTTCACGATTCCTAAGTGATGTCTCTCTTTCTGACGTCAATCTGATACCACTTGTTGAACATCAGAGATAAGAAACAAGTAAAAACACCATAATAAACAATAGTTTAATGTGGTAAGAACCCATAAGGGGAAACATCCACACAAACAAAGTATTGAATCTCATTACATTGATTATCATTAATGTTGCTGGAATACAATAGACATGCATTAGGAATAATTCAAATTCCTTTGGGAGGATTCAAATTCACCTACTAAATCTGACTCATGCGCTAACTCAGTGTGATAAAAATCAACATTGCAACTCACTAGTGTAGCTCTTCCTAACCAAATTAGTCTACAATCATTTAACTGATGATGGTGGGTGAGGGTAGGTGAATAAAGGCACCCACACTCACTTGAATCATGCAAACTTGCACTAAGCTAGCTGACTGTGATCTAACTAATGGAGACTAAAGAATAACTTAACATAACTAATTACCTACCAAGGTCCATTGAAGTAGACAACTAGTGGTACTCAGAGTGACCTCCTAAATTATAGGAATTATTCCTCGGGGAACCTAAACTCATGCATTAAGGCACAACAAGTGGTAGGTGGATCCTAGTTGTGTCCCCCATACATTAGTTAAGTGTTGATGAACTCCTAAGATAGTAAAATAGACCAAATAGACTATGCGAGAAAAGGGAGGATTATTTAATCCTAACAACCTTCATGACCACTAAAGCACCCTTAGAGACTTTTAGTATTCCACTTAAACCTGTAAACTTACGACCACAAGAATCTAACACTCCCAAAGAAATTAATTTTTTATTTAATTTAGGTACATGTCTAACATCTGTTAGTGTTCTTTTAACTCCATCAAAAATTTTAATTTTAACACTTCCAACCCCAACAGTCTTACATGAATGATTGTCTCCTAAAAGAACTATACCATGATTAACTGTTTGATATGAAGAAAACCAATCTTTGTGAAGACAGATATGGTGCAAAGCACCATAATCTAATAACCATTCTTCATTATATTAAAAGACACTACAAAAGGAGAAAACCTCATTGATCATACCTGAATAAGACTTAACTGAATTTGCCTCATATTTGGAGTCATCTTTGTTGGAAAATTGTCTTTTCCAATAGTCCTTGAGAGGACCAGTCTTGTTACAGTACCAACATTTTGATTTTCTATTTTTTTCCATTTGATTTATATCTAGAAGTACCTCTTGAATTTTCTCCTCTTTCTTTGGATCGACCTCTAACAACCAAAGCTTCAGGAGAAGAGGTTTCAAAACTAGATTTCTTCCTCAATTCCTTAGACAACAATGCTCCAACCACAGTGTTGAATTCCAAGGTATCAGTTGTACTAAGGATAATGGAAGAAACTACTTGACCCCAAGATTCAGGTAAGGTACATAAAAGATTGACTTCTTTATCTTCATCATCAATTTTAACATCCATACTATTCAACTGGAAAATAAGAGTATTAAAAACATTCAACTGATCTTCTATCTTCATACCTTCTTTCATTCTCATACCATATAACTGTCTCTTGAAGTAAATTCTATTTTTCAAATATTCTTTCATATAGAGACTTTCTAACTTGATCCACAAGCTTTCTACTGAAGTTTCCTAAACAATTTTAAATAACAAATCATCTAAAATACATAATGGAATTGTGCTAAGTGCTCTAGCATCTAATTCCTCCCATTCATCCTATGTCATAGTTATAGGTCTATTTCTCTTACCATATAAGGCTTCTTCAACCCCTACTGTACTAATATATCCCACATATTTAATTTCCACAATTTAAAGTTATTTTTACCTCTAAATTTCTCAATTTCAAATTTAGTACTCGAAATTGTTGTGATTTATATATACACACACACACACACACTCCTGAACCAAAAACAAAATAGTGCAGGCTCAGGATTTATAGGCTCTCCTCCTATTAACTTGGCTTAGTATGCAGACTCTTCTCCACATCTAGTAGTGGAATTCATGTGATCCTCTTCACCAACACTATGGTAGACAACTCCTCTTCATGCTCTTCTCCATGTCTATCTCTTCTCACGAACCAACTGCAACAATTATTCCACCTCCACGCGCTGGATCTCGTCACATGGGAATCCTTTGTAGATCAAGACCCTTCTACACATGTAGGAGGCTGCTCTTGTTCACACAAAAATTTGACTCTCTTCACATGAGAAACAATGGCAGTGTGGTCTCCATGGTTCAACATAGACAACCTCCACCCTGCTTATCGAAAATTCCATGATCCAGCTAAATCCATGGTCCAACTTCAGAAACACTCTCCACAACCACTGTGTTAGCTATCCTCTTCACCACGTGGAGTAGAAGATGACAACAACATCAAAAACAATGGATCCATGGTTTAGTGTAGACATGCATCTCCTCTTCATGTTCAATTGTAGGGTCTCTTCACATGCTCACTTCTTAATGGAATTCAAAACCATTCGCTCACAACAGTCCAGCAATGGAGGAAATGATTGCCTCTACTCTTCACGGGAGGCTTATTTATGTGTATAAAACAACAATATTCTTCACGCGTAGACCAAGAACACTGTCTCCAATGGTCAGCAAATGACTCTCTTAGAATCCACGGTGGTATTTTCTTCACGATTCTTGAGTGATGTCTCTCTTTCTAACAACGCTCAGATACCACTTGTTGAACATCAGAGACAAGAAAAAAGGAAGAACACCGTAATAAAAAAAAGTTTAATGTGGTAAGACCCCATAAGGGGAAAAATCCACGCAGGAAAAGTATTGAATATTATTACATTTATTATCATTAGTGTTGTTGGAATACAATAGACATACATTAGGAAGAATTCAAATGACTTTGGGAGGATTCAAATTCAGCTACTCAATTTGACTCATGTGCTAACTCAACACTGTAGCTCACTAGTGTAACTTCGACTAACCAAATCAATCTACAATCAGTTAACTAATGATGGTAGGTGAGGGCAGGTGAATAAAGGCACCCAAACTCCTTTGAATCATGCAAACTGGTGCTAAGCTAAATGACTGTGATCTAACTAATGGTGATTGAAGCATAACTGAACATAACTGATTACCTACCAAGGTCCACTGAAGGAGACTGCTGATGGTACTAAGAGTAACCTTGTAAATTATAGGGATTGGTCCTTGGGAAACCTAAACTCATCCATGAAGGTGCAACAAGTTATTGGTGGCTCCTAGGTGTGTGCCCCATACACTGGTGAAGTGATGATGACCTCCTAATCTAGTAAAATAGACCAAATAGACTATGTGGGAAAAGGGAGGATTAATTAATCCTAACAATATTCATGACCACTAAAGCACCCTTAGATACTTTTAGTGGGGAAATATATGACGAGAAGCACCAAGATATAATAACCATTATTAATTATATTTAGAAACACTACAAATGGACGAAACCTCATCGATCATACTTGAATCATACTTAATTGAATTTGCCTCAGATTTGGAGTCAACTTTCTTGGATTCTTATATTTTCCAACAATCCTTCTTGATATGACCAGTGTTTTTACAGTACCAACATTTTAATTTGCTACTTTTTCCCTTTGATTTAGACCTGGAAGTACCTCTTGACTTTTCTCCTCTTTCTTTAGATCGACCTCTAGCAACCAAAGCTTCATGTGAATAGATTTCAAAACTACATTTCTTCCTCAATTCCTCAGACAACAATGCTACAAACATAGTGTCAAATTCCAAGGTATTTTTCGTAAAAATTCTAATGGAAGAAACTACTTGACCCTAAGCTTTAGGTAAGGTACATAAAGGATTGACTGCTTTATCTTCATCATCGATTTTAACATCCATACTAGTCAACTGGAAAATAAGAGTATTAAAAACATTCAAATGATATTCTATCTTCATACCTTATTTCATTCTCATACCATACAACTTTCTCTTCAAATAAGTTCTATTTGTATAATATTTTTTCATATACAAACTTTCTAACTTGCTCCATAGTCTTGTTGTTTACTTTTCTTCAACAATGTTAAACAACACATCATCCATAAGACATAAGCGAATTACGCTAAGTTCTATGGAATTTAATTGCTCCCATTCATCATCTTTCATAGTTAGAGGTCTCTTTCTCTTACCATATAAGGATTTGTTCAACCCCTTCTGTACTAACATATCCCACATCCTTAAATTCCATAATTTAAAGTTATTTTTACCATGAAATTTTAGTACTGGACATTGTGTGTGTATATATATATATATATATATACACACACACACACACACACACACACACACACACACACACACACACATATATACACTCCCCCGAACAAAACAAATGTTGCAGGATCAAGGTTTATAGGCTCTCCTCCTCTTAACTTGACTTACTGCACATGCTCTTTTCAACGTCCAACAATGGACTTCACGTGACCCTCTTCACCAATACTCTGGAAGAGGACCCCTATTCATGCTCTTCTCCACAACTAGCTCTTCTCATGAATCAACTACTACAATTCTTCCACCTCCATGCATCGACTTTCTTTGCATGGGAATCCTTTCCAGATCAACACCCTTCTCCATGTGCAGGAGGATGCTATTTTCCACATGGAAATCCGTCTCTCTTTACATGAGAAGAAATGGCAGCGTGGTCTCCATGGTTCAGTGCATATTATCTCCATGCCCCTCATTAATGATTCCATGATCCATCTTACTCCACAATCCAGCTTCAACAACACTCTCCATGACCACTGTGTTAGCTAGTCTCTTCACCACGTGCGTCAGTAGACAGTAACAACATCAAACAATGGAAACAACAACAATAGTTCCACGATTCAGTGCATACTGGAGGCTCCTCTTTACTTTCAACTGCAACGACTCTTCATGAGCTCACCTCTTAATGCACTTTAGAACCAGACGCTCGCAACGGTCCAATAATGGAGGCAGTGACTGCCTCGAGTATTCATGGGAGGCTTCTTTATGCACAGACAACAACAATATTCTTCACATGTAAACCAACGAAAATGTCTCCAATGGTCAGCAAACAACTCTCTCATACTCCACAGTCACTCTTCTTCACAATTTATTAGTGATTCCTCTCTTTCTAACAGGGCTATGATACCACTTGTTTAACATCAGAGACAAAAAAAACATAGAAAAACACCATAATAAACAACAATTTAATGTGGTAAAACCCCATAAGGGGAAACATCCACGTAGACAAAGTATTGAATCTCATTAATCAAGAACACAAAGATTACATGATGAGCCATACAACATATTAGACTACCACTTTACAATACATATCCTAATTATGCACTATATACTTCACAAAATAAGTTACATGAGTAAAAATGTTGTCAGTTATGCTTGTTACAATAAACTTCCCATAAATAAATCTAGTTTTGAGTTAGTTGTCATTATTAACGCAATTGACATTGTTGTTTAATGTTTTATGAAGTCAGGATGTATGCCTTGTGGAACCTTGGACTTAGCTACTATGCTTTACTTTACAATCATTTGTATGTTTTGAGTGTTTTTCTCTAAGCCATTCCACTTTTTATTTTTGATGGCCTTTAGCTAGTGCTTGTGGTAGTTGTGTGTGTAACATGCTCTTTTTTTGAATTAAAGTAGTGCAAATCTCTCATCTATGATGGTCTTGATCTTGTTTAAATTTTCTTAAGATTAAGAAGATATATATTTTGAATGATTATTTTCTATGATGAATTTATTTTCAGAATTAGGAGCCTACAAAGTTGTTTTCATTTCTTTCTTGATCTTATTTGAATTCTTACATGGCTATGTTCATAGTAACTACGATTTTGTTGTGTAGTTAATTTTGGAGTAGCTATGCAATATTATCTTTCAATCGAATCTTGCACCAATTTATATTTTTTCTTTTGAGCAAATCTCATACACAAGAAAATTTCATCAAGGAATCAATGACTAAAAATCTGTATTCGAGTGAAAAAATCGGTCCACTTATATGCGATGTTAAAAATAAAATTTGTCACTAGTCGGATTTATTGAGTTGATTGAAAGATGACTATGGAATGGAGTTACTAGTAGCTGGAAAAATCATTTCCCTGGATCTCAACATTGCTTGATTTTTTGAACATGTTTGGAGAAAGATGCACAATCATGCTACAAATAGTGCAATTTCCTTTGGGTTTTTATCTTCTTTAGGAGAAACACCCGATAGTGATTTCCCACCAATAACAATAACATACAGACTCTGGTTTTGTTATCTGTTTTTTTTCCTATTTGTTGGTCTAGAGGCTTCTTCTTCCATTTCCATTTTCCAAATGAGGTTTGTGGATGGGCTATTGAGAATAATTTTTTTTGAAAATGTGGATGCAACTCTTGTAAATCTATTGTGTTCTTTCCTAGAGGTTTAATTGACATTTACTTTTTCTGGAGTAGTTGGGGTGTAGTTGCATATGTATGAGCATTTGAATAAGTTTTCTTGAACCTAAAATGGAAAGTGCACAGATATACTTTAAGAGAAGATAATTTTATTTATGACCAATGAATGACCACAAAAGTAGGTCAATGGGACTGCAATATTATTATCGATGTTATATAATTGTGGTTTTCATGCTAAGTTTGCAGCATGCTATTCTAGTTTGTTACCTGATTTTGTTTTATCGCAAATTGTTTCTATGCATATTGCAGATTCAATCATTGAAACTATTTACATTGTGGTTAGTTTTATTGTTTTCATCCATTTTATTTCTGTCATTGGTATGGAGGTTGTAGGGGCCTTGAATCAAGTTTCCCAAGAGATTGCGATTGCTTGATATCAAGAGGCTTGTATCACTAGGACTACATAGACGAACTTTATAGTTGTTGATAATTGATCTTGGTAATGTACTTCTTAACTTTAGAAACAAGTTGGTATGCATATCTAAGGATGTTAATAGTTAAAAATCAAGCTCATTTCAAATATATTGGTGTAAAATTTCTTTATATTTCACATGTTTTTTCATCTTTTCAGGGTTGCTAAGCTCCAAGCAAATGGTATACAGTTTCTTTTGAATATCTTGGATACTTCCTAAGTAAATGGTTCACATAAATTTTCAAGAGTAGCTTTGTTATAATCACCATAATGCATAGATCTCATTTTTTGATTAATTGCGTTGAGATAAGAGAGATGTTCAATTTCCCAAGTACTGGGGATCTGCAACACATTATGTGTGCATGACCCTATACTTATAATAGATCCAATGTTTATATATATCTATGCTATTTGATGTTACGTATGTTCTTTTTCATGGAAATTAATGGACACAAATTTGAAGAGAAGTGCAACCTTCGATGATGTTAGATCATCTTCCATAACATAGTTGTAGAAAAGGTGTAGGCATAATAGCCTCAAATCCATATGGCGATACCTATTAATAGCCCTACTTTCAATATAGATGTGACGATCAATGTCCCTCATATTGATGACAAGTTGAATGGGGAAACTTTTGATGATTCAATTCAAAGTCTTGAAGCCTATATCAAATGTAACAAAAAGTAACCAATCAACAAAAGATCATGATTAAAAAGTTCATATAGGAGCTCAAGCTCTCACTTGGTGGAAACAGTTTCACTATATTCATATTATAGACCATTATTCCTCCAACATTGGCATCATTCAAAGTAATAATCTGAAAATTATTTTATCCCTTGGGGTGTTTGACAAGCAAACAACAGTCTCCAATATCAATGTCAATATGAAATACCAATATGCATTCTTGAGGAGGCTTGTAATTTCTCTTTGAAAGAATTTTGTTGTTTTTATAGAATTTTGGAAGGCATTTGAATTTGTCCCAAGAGAGGTCCTATTACGAAGGATTCAGGGTATTGGTATTTCCAAGACCCTTTTGAATGCCATCTTAAGACTATGAGTCGGTTCTTGGCCACGCCTACACAACCCATGCCAATTCTAGGAGGCAAAATAATCCTTAATGTTCACTTTGGAGATGATTCAATTCTAACCCTTTAATGCATTACCACCTTTGTTGAGGCATCAAAGGTGTGTGTTAATGAAGGAGAAAAAGAGAGGTGATTAATATTTGTTAAGAGTATAATTTTGGTTGGATTACAAGGACATGTAAATTGATCCAACTAAGAGAGATTGCTGATTACTTTCATCTATCATACAGAGTAGATTTATGGCCAACTAAGAAATGTATATGGGTATTGAATGTGAGAAATATAGATAATTATTCAAAGATTCCTATGGGGGAAAAAACAAGGAGGTAAAAGGGGCTATTATTAGTGACCTTGGATGTGTAGGGTTTTAGGAAGGAGGAGGTATTCAAGTTACAAATATTTTCATGTAGGAAGTAGTTTTAGAAACATAGTTACAAACTAATTATAAGGGATACCTATGGAAATGTACCACAATATATTTTGAGTAGACATAAGCTAAAAACCGCATTCCTTTTGGATGGTTTCAAAATACATTTTGGCCTCTGCAATGTGATTTGAGTAGTGATCTCGCTCAAATTATTTGTTTTGTTGGTGCTCAACAAAATATGATAGGTTTGGTAGGTAATTTTTAGAGAGATAAGTTGGAGGTTGAAAGGAACTAGAAATAAATTAGATCTAATAAGAAGATCGAGATGGACTTCAATTTACAAGAAGACAAGTTGGTCTCCTCCCAATCTCTATGGGTAAATTTTTTATCACAAGGTTCCATATCTTTGGCAATTTGTGGGATTAGGACTCACATTCTTGGATAGACTAAATATTGTGTATCCAGGGTGATACACCTACTCTTGGGGTACATCCACTAGGTGTAGGCCCATGTCCATCCCGTTGTCTCCTAAATCTCCCCCTTGAAAAATTGCCAATAAAAGGCAGTCTAAGGACGAAGTCAATATATGGTCTACACCTCAATTATATTATCTTGACTACCAAGTTGAGTGTAATATTAACTTGGATAATCTCTTACTTCATGAGCTGACCTCCTACTTGACTACCTCATGCATTTTTCTATAAACAAATAGAATCCTTTGTTCCAAAGACAACACAATTTGTTGCAATAATAATAAAGTGAATTATTTGAAACTTGACCTTTTCATGAGATATTTTCCCCCACTATGAATCCTTTGTTCATTTGTTATGTGTATTTGTGAGTTAGCCTTGGTGTTTTAACCTTGAGACCATGTCTATTTTTTAAATGGTATTAGAGTTATGAATATACTATCTCTTCTTTAAGATCTAGATTGAGATGACCTTCTACAACTATGAAAGAAATTTTTGTCTAAAATGAGGAATTTTATCTACAATTGCACGATCCATATTCCACAAAGTATACCACACTATAATACACCAAAGAATAAACTCAAAATACTACAATGAACATGATATTCAATGTTTACAACAAATATCAAACATGGCCTTAGAGAGGAGAAATATGAGAGAATGGTAATCAATAGACTTATCTACATTATAGTAACAATATAAATGAGCAAATCAATATTAACATCATGTTGCAAATCCTACCACTAGAATAATCTAGTTTCATTTACTCTATTTCCATTTCTATTTAGTTTAATTGATACTATCATAAACAGAATTAAAATCACTTATAAACCCTTACCTAGATATTTGATGGTTGTACTCATATGAAATTCATTTAACACTGATCCTATATATCTCCTCCAATACTCAATCTGATATAACCAACACACAAAAAATCATCAAAATAATAAAATAAATTAACAAATTTTTTTATGACTAAATAATAATTACATAAAAAAACATGCATTTCAATGTGTATGAGACTCTTCATTTCGAGAATAAATTATTCTCTACTAAACATGGCCAACCACGTGGTGGTGGAATCTCTTATTGTCCCTCCACCCCTCACATCCCTCTCAATTCCCCAATACCCAATCTATCTACTAGAAAATAACTGAAAGTGGCATAGTAAGATTCATGCATAGAAACTATAAGAAAAACAAAAATTTAAGGAAATTGAAAGTTTATAATCAAATGCCAATGCAGTTTATCATCAACAAGTGTGCAAAATATAGTACATGTCTCATAATATGCATGGTCATTTTTTTTTGTTGCTTCGTATAAGTTTGTACATAATTCCTAGGTGTCTCATCCACTTACACCTCCTCATCTCTTGAGCTTTGTGCTGACGTTGATTGGATTTGCATCCTCACATGGATTATATGCTTGGTCTAGTGCTCACAACATGGAGGTTTCTATGAGGTCACGGCATAACCTACAATAACAAATTTGATTAAATCAATAAGGTTAGTTATTAGTCGTTGAAAAAGTTAATTAATGAAAAATAAATTGCAATGATAGGGGTGGCAGGTGTGTGGGGGTGGGGGNTCCCAAAGTATTCAAATCCGACAGTTGATAATTGTTGGGGACTCCATGATTATAATTTGTTTCTGAAGGACATTCATATTTGTCAAACCAAGTGGAGTGTGCAACATTTGGTGAGTGAGTTTGAAGAAATCAAAGCTATACATGTTCTGCATGGATCTAACAAATTGGTGGATTCTCTAGACAACAAAGATTATTCGTTAACTCAAGGTATAATGGAGATACATGAGAATGTTGTAGGAAATTTTACCATTCCATAGTCTTCATGTGTTTATCAAGAGGATATAAAATTGATTTACCTCCAAATTTGGACTCTTATAGATTGTATAGTTGGAAAATAATCTTGATTAGGCATGCAAGCCTCACTTCAAGTAGGGTCAAGATTTATCATAGGAGAATTATTATCCTAAAGTGAATGAGGTATCCTAAATTGATTAGGATTTGGTGTAATGACTCTCTCTATTCAATTGATTTATCCATTGATCTTTTGTATTTACTTATAAAATGACAATTTTTGTGGTAGCCATGATGAAGGGAAAAAGTCAGTTCTGTAGCTTAGACAATGGAATTGCATAGATCCACATTTCATAAGAAAATTCTATGGACTTACATATAGGTGTTGTTGTAGTGATGATGGATGCTTATTTATTGGTTTGGAGTTCAAAAGCTTTATGCTCAACTAATCCAAGTGAAGTGCAAAATCGACAAATCCTTTGCTTAGAAGAGCAAAATTGATGGATATCTTTCTAAACTTAGCACACCATATGTTATATTACATGGTAAAACCATTCAAGACTAGTGTTTTTGCAGATGACTTTTTAAGTGATTTTAATGGCATGGAATGCAATATTTATTTCCAAAGGTGACAACATAGTTATTTTTTTAATGTTAAATGGGTTAACTATAGTTATATTAAACCTATCTTATCTACGAAAGAGATAGAGAAAAAAGAAATTTGGTCAAGTCACCTATTTATATTGTCACGTATGAATGCACCATCCCTAAAAGATGCTTCATACCTTTTTCTTATAATACTATTCAAACTCTTGTTACAAGTTTACATAAGAATATGAACATGACCATCAACCGAAGCATGTAGCCTTAATCCTTGAAGTGTTTGGAAATATTACTAGTGTAAAACAACATGAAAAGGTACTAATGATATATTTTTTTAATTTTTAATTTTGAATATTCAATATTCAATTTTCATTTCTTTAATCTAGAATATGTATGTCCCTTACTGAAGTTTCTATCCTATTAGTCTCTATTGTGTAATTTTTAATTTTCATTTCTTTATTCTAGAATATGTATGTCCTTTCTTGAAGTTTCTATCCTATTAGTCTCTATTCCGTAGAATATTTTGCCTAAAACATAACTAGGGAAAGACTACAATAACATGAAAACGATTGAAGAATCATGCCATCATGGAGTATTTTCAGACCTATAACCATTTATTTGTTAGTGGTTATAGGACTTACAGATGTTCCAAATGAAAAGGATGTTAAAATATTCATATTTGAGTTAGTCCAACATCAAAACTTACACAACTGTATATTATGGAGTGGAAAAGGAGCTACACCTTACATGAAAACAATTATTTGGCTTGTGACCCCCATGACTTGGCCAAGCCACTACAGCTAAGGAATAATGCCCAAGCATTGAAGAAGGATGACAAATGGAAGAAAATGGACCTGTATCTTGGTACATGGTTTGAGGTCACCCCACCTTATTGTTAGAATAATCAACCCATAGTATTTACCCACTTAGACATTAATTCATTTATTTTTGTCTTATTTGCCTAGTCCATGAGTCCCACCATGTGCAAGTTGCTAATTGCCTATCCATAGAGGTCAAACTTGCCATCTTTGACTCATGTAGCGCTTGGGAAATCCTTAGGAATCAAATCTGCTTTATTCCTGGCCTCCTAGGCACCTATCTGCTTTTTCTGCTTTATTCCCTGCTTTTTCAGTGTTTTAAGGCACATAGGAAAGCAAGACTAGGTGAGGTGAATCAACTTTGTTGCATCTTCCTCCTCCACTCTTTCCTCCATGCAAAAGCATGTATGAGCTACCATTCCACCACTCATTAGCTTGCCCATGCGCCCTTGCCAATTCGTGAGCCTCATGACAGATTTGGGATCAGCTTTTTACACCTATGGGGGATTTGCCTATTTTGGGTAAGCCTGCTTTATGCTAGCTTTGGATGCCTCCTTATGCATTTGAACTATTGATGTATTCTATATATTCAGCAACCTATGTTATTACAGGGTTGGCTATTGTACATTGAGTTAATATAATTTTGTGTTACAGCTCCATATTCAGTCTCCATTGTTGACAATTTTGCATGATCAATTGTAATTTGTTGTGAGTGAAATTAATCTATTTCTGGTCAGAATTTCTACATGGTATCAGAGCCATTGTAGGTTATTACTCTCCTTCAAAAATTGTTTTGCAGGTTCGACATCAAGACTGGGAGCCTTCTACTGACAGCCGGGACAGATTTTCTAAAGCTATGGATTCACAGAAAACTATCTTGACTCCCTTCAACTATTTTGAATGGAAAGCAGAGATGGAGATCTTGTTGAGAGTGAAATGCCTCTACAGGGTGACTATGGCAACAGAAGCAGAGCCCAATGCAGCTGCAGAGAAGATCAAATGGCACAATCGGTTAGATGAGGCTTATGGCCTCCTATGTCTCAGTATTTCCCGAGACCTCCTTTTCCATCTCGATGGATTAACTTCACCGGATCAAGTATGGGAGAAGCTGTCTGAGATTTTTGGAAAGACAGATGAGATGAGGGGACATCAGATCGAAAATGAGCTGATTTCTCTGAGTCCCAACAGCTTTGAATCCCTGCAGCTGTATTTCTCCAAGTTCAAAGCACTAGTTTTGTAGCTGAAGCAGTGTGGTATCGAAAAGAAAGATGATCAGCTCGTATTGGCCATCCTCTTGAAGCTAGGACCTGACTACCCAGTCTTTGTTTCGACCTTCTATGCCACAAAACTCACAGCTCGAACCTGGAAGATGCAGATTTCATGGAATCTCTCACACAAGAACAAGACAAGCTGGTGATGATGGGCACCATCAAACCTTCCAAAGACCAAGCTCTGGTTGCTGGAGATTCGAGGGTGGATTCTAAAAGCAAAAAGAAAGCTAAAAAGACACCTGAGCAAAGAAGAGACAAGAAGCAGTCTCCGGAGGATCAACAAGGTCCCAAGAAAAATACCCAGAAGAAGAAAAACAAAGGTGATATGAACAAGTGCTCATATTGTTCGAAGGGCAATCACACTGAAAGCTCTTGTATGAAAAAGCATATTGATATGCTGACCAATCTCCTGGAGAAGAATAGCATCTCCCTTCCAGAAGGCTCAAAGAAGACAGAAGGAGGATCAAGTTCCGATGACAGAGAGAGAGTTCATGCTCTAGTTGCTGGCACATCATGCTCACCCAGTTTTATCATAGATTCTGTAGCTTCAAGACACATGGTTTCGACTAAGGAGGCCTTCTCCTCACTGGATATGTCGAAAGGACCATCTATTGTACTGGGAGATGACTCTCTCACTGAAAGTAAAGGCAAAGGAAGGATAGAACTTGATCATGGTAACTTCAACAATGTGCTGTATGTCCCTGGTCTCGCCTCCAACCTTCTATCAGTGTACCAGATGACCCACACTGGGTCTCCTAAGAAAGTCATATTCTCACCAGATGAAGTTGAGATCACAGAAATCTCAAGTGGAAGAATCATTGCAAAAGGAGTAGCGAATCATGCCCAAAAGGTATACATGTTTTCACACTTCTTGCCTTACTCAAACCCCTTTCCTCTTCTTATCCATGCTAATGAAGCTAGCAAGCTGTGGCATGAAAGATTTGGCCATTTAAATTACAAGTATTTATCTGATCTTAGTGAGAAAGATATGGTCATAGGGTTGCCCAAGATAAAATTTTCCAAAGGAGTTTGCCAAGGCTGTATCCTAGGAAAACACCTAGAGCACAAATTTGAGAAAGCCAGCCATGAGAGAACCTCTGCACCCCTCGAGCTGATTCACAGTGATGTTGCTGGCACATTACCTCATATGTCCATGAGTCAGGCCAAATATGCATTGACCTTTATTGATGATTTTTCTAGGTATTGTTGGGTTCACTTCATGAAACACAAGTCAAAAGTTTTTGGCCTATTCAAAGTCTTCAAGGCTT
>LPNX010136766.1:142131-152223 GCA_001517045.1 Pseudotsuga menziesii
CAACAATATCAAATCACTGCTGGGGATTGCTGATCATGCTGTCAAAGCATGAGTAGAGACAAGATTCTACAATTTTGTTTTACAGTCCATGTTTAAGGAAGGATTTTCCCAAGTTGGTTTTGCCTCTTTCCTTGGTTCATATGGACTTGCAGTATGTAAAAGGGTGACTAAGCCTTGTTTCTAGGCCCTATATTTTGATTTATTACTCATAAAGTCAGGCTTAAGGGGGGGTGTTAGAATAATCAACCCATAGTATTTACCCACTTAGACATTAATTCATTTATTTTTGTCTTATTTGCCTAGTCCATGAGTCCCACCATGTGCAAGTTGCTAATTGCCTATCCATAGAGGTCCAACTTTCCATATTTGACTCATGTAGCGCTTGGGAAAGCCTTAGGAATCAAATCTGCTTTATTCCTGGCCTCCTAGGCGCCTATCTGCTTTTTCTGCTTTATTCCCTGCTTTTTCAGTGTTTTAAGGCACATAGGAAAGCAAGACTAGGTGAGGTGAATCAGCTTTGTTGCCTCTTCCTCCTCCACTCTTTCCTCCATGCAAAAGCATGTATGAGATGCCATTCCACCACTCATTAGCTTTCCCATGCACCCTTGCCAATTCGTGAGCCTCATGACAGATTTGGGATCAGCTTTTTACACCTATAGGGGATTTGCCTATTTTGGGTCAGCCTACTTTATGCTAGCTTTGGATGCCTCCTTATGCATTTGACCTATTGATGTATTCTATATATTCAGCAACCTATGTTATTACAGGGTTGGCTATTGTACACTGAGTTAATATAATTTTGTGTTACAGCTCCATATTCAGTCTCCATTGTTGACAATTTTGCATGATCAATTGTAATTTGTTGTGAGTGAAATTAATCTATTGCTGGTCAGAATTTCTACACTTATGGAGATATCATTGTAGGATTCCCTTGGTAAATAAGTCATCAAGTAGATTCAACATGATCATTTCATACACATATACCTAAGAAGAGTGTTATCCATTTTTTATGGAGTTTTTCATTGACTAGGACAATAGAGAAAGCCTAATTAATAGGGGAGTCCAATATTTTCCCATATGAGATCCACCTTTCAAGGAGGATTGACCAGCATGGAAGAAATATTTTTAAAATTTTCAAGGTAGATTTGAAGGATTACATTTGATCCAAAGAGTGGCACATGACATCCAACTTTGGAGGTTAATTGAAGATATATATAGGTTTTATCATCCTTATTGAATGGTCCAATTTCCATATTTGGAGACTTTTCTAATGGAGCACACCTCTTGGAGTTCCTTGGATATTTATCATATAGGGTCTGACTTGGCCTTTTTCCTTTCTCGATGGTATATGTCATATTTGTTTTCTTGTATACATTATACTTGTGAATTTGACCACCATATTTTATGGATCTAGTTAGAGTTTGTTATGGTTTATTGGAGTATTTTTATTTGTTTACTCCACCCTAGGCTATATCCGAGAGTAAATTATTGTTTTATTATAGAGGAAAATGAATCTCTTGTTCTATATAGCAAAATATCCTCCTCACTTCATTTCATGTAGGTATTGGGGGATAAATACCTAATAATTTCAATAAAATATATCCATCTCTCATTGATGGTTAATATAATGCTATGGTGGTGGTTCAATGTGGTAATTTAGTGAATGGACAATGCCTAAAAGTTTCCAAGGAAGTGAGCATGGGATTGAGTATGATGATCACTTATTTCCTTGACGGATTTAATGGTTGTTCTTAGGTGCTGCATACTTTCAAAGAGAGTTTGTAGGAACTCTTATTGTTCATACTTGGAATGAACCATACTCATATACTTTTGGGTATTTGTATATTAGGTTTTCTCCATTTGTGCACTTTTGTAGCTTTCTAGGTGAGTGGCAAGCGGTTACAGTTTGGAACTTAGTCCTCTAATCCTTGTTTTTCTCTCTTTTGAACCTCTCATTGATATTCTTTATTGAACCAAACCATAATCACTTTAGATAACCTTTTCAATCCCTTGATTGTAGATAATTGTGAATGTTATTTAGTTTACAAGAAAGATAATATTCCATGGGATATTTGTTTTAATAGCTCTGAGATCAATACAATAGTTAGGATTGATGGTAGAGATACTGTCAAATATTTTAGGAATACACATCCTAGATTATACAAGTCTCTTTCTTGGGATATTAGAACCTATAGCTTTGTTGTTATTACTATTACTTGTCTACTAGATTGCTATTTTAGGAATACACATCATATAATATACATGGTTCTTTCTTGGGATATTAGAATCTATAGCTTTGTTGTCATCACTATTACTTATCTTCTAGACTGCTCTATTGGTGGGAAGGACGATATATTTAGTAGTACAAAGTTGTGTGGTTTTTTCTTGGATGTGGTTAATCCTTTTAAGGGATTGTGAAGTCTTAGAAGAAGTAATTTTTTTGTATCTATGTTAAATGATATTTTTAAGAGCCTTCTCTGAACAAAGGTAAACCTTTGTTTAGGTATTTGTCCCAACACATATTATGAATTTGGTTCAAAAAATTAACAAGTTAGAAAAGGAGAATCATAAACTAATGATCATCATAAGCAAGAATATTTCTATATCTCAACTTCAATTCAAAATTTTGGATGATCAAAAAGTTCATTTGGCTTCCAAGTTAGTCATGGAAGAAGCAATAAATGAGTCCTAAAGCTTATCTTAGGAGAAAGAAATAAAAGAGATTAAGAAACAACTCCAGAAGCAAGGAAACAATGAGTCATATGATTTTGAAAACACTAGAGCAATTTTTGATAGTGATACCTTTGCTAGTTCTCTTGTGGATGATCAATTGCAGTTTGTAAATGTCAAAGAGATGGCTGAATTAGTTAAGGATGAACAATATAGTTCCCTAGATGAAGGAATGATGGAAGGCCCATAACTCCCATGTTTCAAAATTTTGAATCATTTTGTAATGTTCTATAAGTGCATACTACTTAGTGGCAAGTTTTGTTGTCTTTACTTTAGTAAAATAGAGTGTAATTATTATAGAGGTAGGATATTAGTATCAAATTGGATTAATACCTCTTTTTTCAATTTTGTCAAACTGTATGTTCAAAAATCTGTATTAGAAACAATGTATCTATCTTCCAAATGTTCTTCTAGGCCGCATCCTCTCTTTTCATATTAATACAAGAAATCGTTTATGTAAATAAAATAGATGCAATATTATTTACCTAGTGCACTAGTTGAGACAATTGGAATGGTTTCCATGTGCTCATATTCTTGCATAGGAACCTCATCTGCATGCTCTACCATTGAAACAACGTTAAAATTTGTAAGTACACAATCGTAAATGTATGGTTACAAAAATTGAGAAGTACAATAGTTCAAAGTACAAAATTAATAATTAATATATGATTTTATAGTCATATTACGATCATGGGTTCCTGTAGCACCATCATGGGGTTGAATTCCACTATCACGTGGATGCATGGAAACTCCAAGTTATGGATGTATTTCACTATATTGGTTCTTATTTCCACTCATGGCCTTGTTATCATTGTTGCTATAAACAAATAAACACAATAATATTTCGGGTATATCAAGCATGAATTGATTTTACAGGAAATGAAGAGTTAAATTTGAAATCAAGGATTATTTACCATGTCTTGTAGACTGGATAATTGGGATCTTCCATATGATTCTTATGAATTCAACCATAACTTGAAAGATGAACATGAAACCAAGCTAATGGTTTTCATTTGTGGCTATGGTTCCAACCATACCCCCCTACATTGCATAAGAGTATGGATTTTAGTTATTGGCTAGTGCAATTAAACATAAATTGGATAGTGATAAGAATGATATTGTTTAGATGTTTCGTTACTCGCAATTATTCCTTGTAACTTCATATAGCCACTCTAGCCAAGTTTGTGCTTCCCATGTTTCTCAAGCCTCACCTTAGTGGTTTTTGAAGTGTCAAGGAGCCTGCGAAAAGTTTCAAATGTGTTATACATCACAATTGTATTAAAACCAAATAAAAATGAAATTATTAAATTCAAAATGTAATGTACCATTGTGTACTAGGTGGCGTTTATCCTTAAATTTTCATTTTATTCTCCTCTACATCCCTAATAAGGGCCTTCCACTTCCTATAAACAATCACAAGTGGACACTCATATTTAGAGTTCTTTTTCAATTGCACCCTATACATTTCCCTCACAATGTTTATATAATTGTTGGCCATTGAGATGACCCAACTTTTGCTGAAGGTATATTTCCCAAACATATCTTCAAGGTAGTTTGTAAGGGCCTTTTTCAAGTCAAAATTTTGGGAATTCCACCTTGTGTGTATGTTGGGCCCAAACAAATCCAATGCCTTGTCATTCATGTATTTTTATAAGAATTCGTTTCCTGCATGCATAATGATATAATATTTAATTTAAAACTAATAATATAGAATATGCATGTTTGAGATAGATAACATGAAACAACTGAAATATTAAAAAAATGTTGATACTTTCAAGATATTGATTGGAACAAGGTTCTCATTCACTAAAAATGTTCTTGGACGTGTCACCGTAATCTGAACATATGCAATCCAGGATATGAACACATAGCCTCAGCAGTAGGGTCCCCTCCGTCATCATTTTCCGTAGGCGTGATACTGTGACATCCTTGATGGTGTGTCATGGGGAACTGAATATGGATTACTGCCTTGAGGATGGGGACTATTGGTGAGGGGTGGAGAGGAGAATTACCTTAGTGGTATATGTTGGCTCGTGATTAGATGTTATGGCATATGTACATCACTACTACCAACACTAGGCTAAGGAGATGGTGCTTACATGTTCAGTTGCAAAAAATCCTACATAAGAAAGAAAATGTTAATTCTTTTAGATAATTTAAAAGTTAAAAAAACACATATCATAATTGAACATATGTCATAAATAATCTCTTTAAAATATAGTGTTTACCTTATATCTCTATATCTCTTGCATCAATTCTTTGAACCTTTGTTTTGTCCTAGGCATTTGTTCAAGTTTAAGCAAATGAATACATTATTTATTTAATTTTATGACAATCTTTTTGACTGTGTTTGGAATGTGTCAAGTGAATATAACAACTCCTCACCATCAATCACATCAATCACATCATGGATGATGGACTACATATTTCAACGAAAAAAAAGTTAATTGAATTATATGAACATTAATAAATTTCATTTTATTATGAACTCAAAATTGTTTACCTTTTCTTGGGTTGGTGCTTTCCCATGATCAACCTGGAACATTATAAGATAATTAGAACCATGTTTTTTTGTTTAAGATTAAAAATATAATTAGATATAATTAGATAATTAGATAATAAGATAAGATAATTAGAACCGTGTTTTTTTGTTTAATATTAAAAATAAGTTCATATCTACTCCTTCAGTAAGATATTTCGTTTGCTTTAGGTTACTTTGTCTTTCCTTTGTAATCTAGTTAGATAATATCCCTTTTATCATCCCCCTTGCCATAGTGAAAGGTCTCAATTTCATGGCATTCTATATCTAAGAATATCCTTCCAATGAGTCTCTTGGCTTTAAAGAGAGAGTTTTGTGCATTAATTTATATGTTATCTTTGGAAGCATATCGAGTGAGTAAGCTGCATGTGTTTGTGTGTGTCCTTAATACAAGAATTAAGGGCGTGTGTCATGTATGAAAATGCCATCAGTGTATAATAGTATAGTCCTAAAAATGCACAAGAAGACTCTTGTGCAATGGCATCTATATACATGGATTGTGCTTGTATATAAACACCACTGCATCACTGAAACATTGTAGTAATTTTCAATATCTATACATGTATATTTTTGGATGATTTATATTGTTACTCATCTTTGATTTTTTCAAGTGGAATCACAACCATGCCAAAATAGACTTTGGGATTTGAAAAAGGTAGTTCGTTAGAATATTTCCACCTTTGTTCATTGAAAGTCAAAATGTCAGTCATTGACGTTGAGAGTATAATTTTTATGATGTTTATTTTACGAGCTTTTGGAGTTGTGAGTGACTTTTGGATATGTATCTTTCTTGGTTTGTAAATAATTATTAAGAGAGGGACTTCTATATGCCATTATAAGCAATGACTTCTACCGAATCAAACGCTTGACTTGAAGACACATCGTGCATTCCATCTTTGCATAGTATTTCCAAAGTATTGAAGATGACACCACTATACTCATACCCTATGATAGTATAATATTCCATGGTTGATGGTTTCTTAAAGACGAACTTGACATGTGGCAACATAAAAATCAAAATATACTATGATGACATAGAAGAAGACTCCAATATCCACTAGTGATTTGTGTCTCTTATTGCATGGAAACATTCATGATTGAATTAAGAGATTAAACTAGAAGTTGCAGATGTGATTGGTGGCATACAAAAATGACACCCATACAAGTATTGCATTGTGACAACCTGATTGTGTATTCTATCCAAGAACTTGATATCTAATAACAAAGACATTAACAAAGACATTGAAGATGGAGGTGGACATTGTACTTAGAGCACACATAAACAACATTAACGATTTGAGAAGTTATATAATTATTTTTTTCCATGAAATTCAAAAAGCACACATCTGTTAATCATTTTTGAAGATATAAAAGTGATTTTACTGATGATTTTAAAAGTGATACGAATTAAATCCTTTGGTTTAAAATCCTCTATAATCTGAAAACTTTGTTTTAAAATCCTTTGCAAAAACTACAAAACCCTTAAAATATCATCTTGTAGTTATAAGCAAAATTTTCCTAATCTTTCCTAGGAGTTATAAGTTCAATAATTCAAGAAGTCATAAGATTTTTGTTCTATATTAGACTCATAATTAGGATATTTTATTTTTGGAGTTACAAGCATATTTTTAGAGGTATAAGAAGATATGACAAATATCAATAATTTTATAGGGGAAAATTGTGATATCTGGGAGAACTAGTACTACATAAATGGGATTAAGGTAATTATGTTTGTCTTAGGGACAAGTATGATAATTTTATTAAGTAAAAAAAATTCAAGTGGAGTTTACTTACATAAGGAGGGATATAAGGTGTTGGATTATTAAGGAAGTGGAGCCATAAAAATGGTGGTGGAAGCAAATATGGTGCTTTAAGCGCCCATAAAAATCATTCATTTTTATGTGGATCCTTTTAAATGACAAGGTACCAAGATGGGAAATTTTACAAAAGATGAACATCTTTGCACTTGGGTGGTGCAATCTACGACAAGATTATAATGAGGAAAATCACCATCTAACAATGTGTTGTCCATTTACACTATAAGGTTGGATAGAGGTGGCATGAATCTTGGGATTGGAAGGAAACTAGACTCTGGAATCGATTGAAAAAAGGATTAAGAAGTGGTGCAAAAAAATTAGAGCTTTGACACTAATTGTGCCTAGGACATTTGGATGGTAAGAAACATAAGGATTGTTTAAAATAAGTTTGTGCCTCCTCCGTCTATAATATTCCAAATTCTAAATATCTTAGGATCCTTTAACAAACAAACAAATTAAAATATCCTAGAGTGTTCAAGGAGGAAATTATTAATAAAAACAAGATTTATTTTGATGGTGCTTCTCAAGGGGATCTACCATTAGGAGGATTAGGGGGACATTACCCTTATTGAGACACATGATCTTACCTCAAATATGACATCGGTTAGTGAACTAAGAATTTCTCAATTTTAATGGAATTAAAATTGGTTCTCACTCTTGTTGGAGAGTATGGACAAATAGACTTGTAGATCTTTAGGGAATTGTTGTTTGTGATATTATCATCCTTTACTTGTGCTTTCTTATTTTGGGATCAATCAAGCACAAGTAAAGGATAATAATATTTATAATCCCATTTCCCATGGATCAGGGTGACATTCATAATAGAAGATATGGGTAATAGGCATAGACTTTAATCCCATTAAGAAACATCAACATTTTTTCCATGAGTTACTATCCTTTTTTCATAAGGAAATATGGATGGTGAAAAATCAATAGGTGGTTATGGTTGGAAACTTACAGCTAATGGGTTGGATTAACTTGATATATTGTTAATCATGTGGATTCAATTTTCTAACCATTTTGAATTCCCTTCTTCAAAGAAAAACAATTTCTGAAGCCTTGTATAAGGGGAATGTTTTTAGAAATACACTTTATTTTTATAATGCTTTTGAATGAATGCAATTGTTTACTAGGGTGGTTCTATATTTTTTTCTTAGAAATTGTATTCCATTCCTATTTAAAGTCTCAGTAAGATGCTAATGGTTCCAAAAACTAACCGTCTTCTAGATCTATTACACTTTTCTCATCCTTAATAAGAACATAATGTTGGACATCTACAATTTATTTCTCTTCTAAATCCACCTAACTAGACCTACCCTCTTTAGAGGTAGGGGATAGAGTCTAGAATTTTTGGGAAGAGGGAGAGATATGATTTCAACCCTTCCTACTTTATTGAAGTAGAGGGTGAAATGTTATGCAATAGGTCTTTGAATGATGGGTTTTGTCTTGGGGTGAGGTGATAATGGAATACCTTTTAGATCCTTTCACGAGGAGGGTGGATCCTGGTTGTCAAATATGACTACTTTGGGTTTATTCCTAATTATATAATGGTATTTGGTTACCTTATCCACTAGGTGGGTTTCCTCTATGCCTTTTTTATCTCTCCGAGCTCTTGGTGTAATGTGCCTTATTTCAAACCAAGACCTACATTTGAATGCTACATACTCATAGGCAAGATGTTTGGATTAAATGATAGTATTTGGCTACATGATTGATTTATGTTGGAAATCCTATGTTAAAATCCATTTCGATGCAGATGCATCTAGTGATGTGCCTTCACTAGGTTTCAACACTTTTGAAATGGAACTTTAGTAAGGTATTGATTCATCTTTGCAATGTATCAATCCCAAAATGTGTAAGGTAGGCTTAACATTTTTACCCAAATAGGGATAGTGGAGAATGATTCACAACTAGATCAAATTTTAGATTCCATGACTTGATGAAGAGTCTCATTTTTCCCCAAATCCAAGTTCA
The DNA here is from genome assembly GCA_001517045.1 of Pseudotsuga menziesii. NCBI lineage: Eukaryota > Viridiplantae > Streptophyta > Pinopsida > Pinales > Pinaceae > Pseudotsuga > Pseudotsuga menziesii. The sequence goes on from LPNX010136766.1 coordinate 151,192, forward strand.
ATAGTTGAGGATACAATCTCTCTCTTTTAAAATATAAATTTCCAAAACAAAGAAAACTTTTACACATAGGTAGATGAAATCCTCTTCTTTATTTTTGGTTTCCACATCTTGAAGACCACTCTAAGGCCAACCAAAGTTATTTGTTCAAAATTATTGGTTTAGTTAAAGGCCTAAGTAGTGTAGGAAGGTTCTCCTACACACTATGCATTGACATTATGTCTCTATGAGAGAGGTAACAACTTAAGGAACGAAATAATAACTGGAACCATTGTCGAGGACTCTATTTTGGTACACACCACATGGTTTAGTTACACAAACTTGTTGATGAAGACCAACAAACTTATTTCTATTTGTCAACAAGAAGAAACATATGGGAAGAATGTCCAATTGACATTCTTGGTAGTTGACAACAAATATAGGATATACACATCCTTAATATTCCTCTCTACAATCTAAATATGGTTTAGTCATAGTATCGTAGGAACTAGTATAAAATCCATGAAACCACTAATAGTTCTCATTTATGTTAAATTAATTAAATACTCTAAATGACCATAAATGACCAAGGTTTAGAGCATTTATATCATGGATTTAAAGTGGGAGGGTTTTGGTTGGGTTTTTTCATAAGGGACTTAATGTGTGGAGACTCAATATTTTCCTCTTCCTCGCCCTTTTTTTAATAAGTATAACCCATTATTTTCCTTAACTTGTTAATGAACATTTACATATTCTAGTTCTAGTGCTCTTCGACAATCATCTTGCCAGATTATAATATAGTTAGAACTTGTGAAATACAATGCATTAATGAGAGGAACATTAGAGTGCCATAACATAATCGATACCTGCATAATTTTAGTTGTTGTATCGATTCGATTCAAATAATAATCCACTAATAACTCTTCCAAAATAACTATTGTTTTTATTTCCCACACAAATACTTTATTCCCTTCACCACACTTGAATATGAAATTGGGTTGCTTATTTGTTGCTTATTAGAGAGAGAGAGAGAGAGAGAGAGAGAGAGAGAGAGAG
>LPNX010136766.1:153644-208124 GCA_001517045.1 Pseudotsuga menziesii
AGGAAATTTTTCAGGGTTTTCTCCCTTGTGGTTTCCGTGAGGAAAATCTTTGTGTTCTCTTGTGTTGTTGCATTTGTCTTTCTTTCAGTGATCCTTTGTTTATGGTTATGATGTTATGATGATAAATTTTTTTATATATTGTATAACCATTAAAAATATAACATGGTATCAAAACCACCCTAAAATAAGTCTTTGTGTATCCGAAACATTGCTTCAACTACATATATTGAAGATTAGGGTTTCATGATTAAAAACCCTAGAAGAAAAAAAATAGTAATTTTGGTACTTTCATTATAACACGATATTGAAGAAGTATCATGAGATGAAATTTTTATAGGATGAATATAAATTCCCACTCTACCCAATTTAAAAGATTCATCCTTAGATTCTCTATAATATAGGAGATATGATTCCTCCAATTCAGGGTTCCAGCCTCAAAAATTGCAATTGGAATGGCGGAGTGGCTCCTGAACTACGGCTAGGGTTTCCCTAGCCACCGCCTCCCTGGCTACGCAGAGCCGAGCTTTGGATAGATTGCTAGATGATACCCCCCCTTGTGCCTCAACGTGGGGTTCCATTTAGCTGTCGTTTCTTCTTGAGGTTTCAGCATGGGGTCCTCTCTGGAAATGGGCTCTCATGCCCAGTTCACCACCTTTAAGGCCCTTGTTCAAGATGTTGCTCCTCAGGAAGCTTATCATTATTCATCCAAGTTCATGAAAAATATGGACGAGATCCCTTCTCTAGAGCTCTCTCCTACGGATCCATGCCAGAAATATCTCATCCTCTCTGAGCAAGCTCTCATTGGTAAGTTCACGGGGTTGTGACCTAGCCCTAAGGCGATGGAGATCTGGATCACAGAACATTGGAACCCTATTCTGCAAGGACAGGTCTCTCTCTTTGTAGCTGGACGAGGATTTTTTGTATTTCTGTTCTCAAATAAAGAAGAAAGAGACCTAGTCTTTCATTCAGGCCCTTTCTTCATGGGCTCGAGAGGTTTGTTCTTAGCCCCATGGTCTCTAGGGTTTAACCCAGAAGTAGAGATCACTGCTGCTCTAGTCTGGGTAAGACTCCCTAACCTCCCTCTTCATCTTTGGGCGAAAAGCACTCTGATTGACATTGGTAATAAGCTAGGTCGATATCTAGATACTGCAGAACCAAAAGGGATTCAATACAGATGTACCTGTATCTACGTAGAGGTGAATCTGGAGAAAGGGCTCCTGGAGGCCCTAAATCTCACATTAGGAGAATGGAGCCACATTCAAGAACTAGATTATGAGCAGATCCCTTTCAAATGAAACTTCTATCATGTATATGGCCACTTCGCTAAAATCTTCCCCAATCTTGCAGAACCACAGAAACTAGCAAATCTCCCAGCTTCCAAAGATACAGAGTTCCAGATGGTCTCTAATCGATGCCGTCCTCCCCAGTGAAAGGAGCCTCAAGTGTCTTAGAACAAGGTTTCTCCTCAAGATCATTCTCCTCTTGCCGATACTCCACAGCCGAAAAACAAAAATATTTTTGAAGTTCTCTAGGAAGATGAAGCACAAGAACCTGAAGTTGTAGATGTCCCAGAGTAGGTCATCCTTGGTCCCATTGGCTCCTTGGAGGCAGCTGAAAACGTTTCTCCAAAACCTGCTTCTCTGGGTTCTAAGAAAGATCCCATCATTTTGGTTCACGATACCCCAGCCCAGGAAGGACTGGCATCCTTGGTCCCTTCGTCAGAGGGAACCTCTGAATCCGAAGACTTTTTAGCTCCTTCTCCTCCCCTCACCAGAGGGAGAAAGACAAATAAAGAATGTAGAGAAAAGGAAGCAACCTCAAACATGAGCTCGAGCTCCCAAAAGAAATTGGATCCTTTCATTAAGTGGCATTCCTCTCCACCTGTTTAATGTTTTTTTTTCTATATTCTTCTATGCTCACAATTCATGAGAGTCTACTCTTGCAAGCAATATTTTTCTAGGAATAACATCAAAAGCATTTGGGATTCACTTCTCAAAGCACTTATAAGAAGGCTGACTGTTCTAATAGAGGTCATCAGCCTTCTTTTTCAGAATTCCTCTTTGATGCCTGGCTGAGCTACAACCATTTTTAATCAATCAAAATTTTTCAGTTTCTGTTAAAAAAAAATTTCAAGGTTCCAGCCTCTCCCAGAATTCATCCTTAAACAGGTGACCTAGGGATAATCTCTATATCTCGAGCTAGGAAGGTCCAAATGAAATTTCTCAAGTTGTTCCAGATAGGGAACATACTTTAGTTTCTATAGTAAATGTTTCATACCACTAAGGTGAAAGAATGACATGTGGAAGTCCGTACAAGTTGGATATGCTGAACATTCCCGAAATACGTCACATTGGGAAAATTTTCATAAGTACCACCTAGGGAATTCAATTATGCTCTAACATGTGGGGTTGTAAATAAGACAGACTAGGCTATCTCAGGATGAATTTTCATACCTTGAGGATGATCCGTAGGACCTCAACTTTAGTGCATTAAAAGTTTGTTGTAAAAGAATGCATGCAACAAGTTAATTAATGGAAAGTAGCAGCAGAATTTAAATGCTTAGAACAGGAATGAAAAAACACAACACTGATAGATAGATACAAGGAATAAAACACATAACCCAAAGTCACAAACATAAATTGATAACGGAGTTCACCCCCTCCACTGGGCTACGTCTCCGGGCCCCTCTCCAATGGGAACCGATCCAATTAATTTCTCAAAATGGTACAAATGGTTCTGGACTAATCACATAAACTAGACCTCAATAGTAAATTCTTCAATACCTCCTCTCTAATGTTACAAAAATGGACTTCAACGGTCAAAAGAAGCCAAGTATAACTGAGGATAGTCGACTTTCAAAAAGGAACAACAAAATGCGCTCTGAAGCTTCTCATCACTGAGAAACAATGTACTGTGCTCTCAATGAACTGAGTCCCCCTTTTCTGGTCACTAGCTTTCTCTATTTAAGCCTCATTCTTGCCGTTACAAATGAGCTGAAGCGTCAAGGAGAATGCGACTGTTCACATCCCCCGCCAAATTCCCACTTGTTAACATCGCGGCTGTTCATATGTCTTTCACGTTATTACCACTGTGGCATAACTGCCAAGAAAGCTTCGCAAACTGTTACAAATAAGCTATTCATGATGAAATCATGCCGCAACAAAACTATGCAATAGACAGCAATCCATTTAGAAATGTCCCCGCGCGAACGTATCAGAAGCCTTAGTCATCTGCTCTTCCGCCGTTGCGGAATAGGACAAGCAACGACTCCGACGAACTTTATCTCAATCAGCTGGTTTTCAAGTCGGAAGTTTTAGTTACTTTGGTTTCCGCAGTTGCGGATGGTGCACCACTTCTCTCTTTGATTCCGTTGAGTTATTTCTCCTATATTTTAAGTTTTGGGCTTCCGCCATTGCGGCTTCCGAAAGTGTTATTCTTCCGATCCAAATTGTGCCCGCCGTTGTGGACTGCCTATTGCTCCGACTTCCGATCTGCTCTCCGAACGTTCTTTAAGCTTCCGCTGTTGCGGAAGGGAGAAGTCTTTTATCTATTCGTCGTTGTGTCTTCCCGAATTGCTCCAACCTCCGATCCATCCGAACGTCCGTCAAGCTTCAGCCGTTGCGGAAGGGAGATGCCTTTTGAGCCCCGCCATTGCGGAAGAGGAAAGGCTTATGCCGTTGCGGAAGGGAGATGCATTTCGAGACCGGTCATTGCGGAAGAGGAAAGGCTTCCGCCGTTTTGGAAGGGAGATGCCTTCCGAGCCCGCCGTTGTGGAAGAGGAAAGGCTTCCGAGCCCCACCATTGCGAAAGAGGAAAAGATTCTGATTAAGCTTGTGGCAGTCGTTGTGGACTGCTTATCATTCAACTTTGCGGAAGGGAATGTCTTCCGATTTCTTTTTCCGTCCGTCTTTTCTCATGCGTGGATTCCTTGTATTTTCATTCACGCGCGGCTTCTGAACCATTGTACCAAATTAGATCTTCAAAGAGGAAAAATCCGCCGGATCAATCCTCCCCATTGGAAAGCTTTTGGACCACCAAAATCCTGAATTATTATGCAAGTAAGTGAGGGTAAAGTTCCCTCACTTTCCCAATCTCCATCCATCTTTCTTTTCTAGGATGCATTCCTTTCAACCCCACTCGAAGGTACTCAGCATTCCCCCTTCGTGAAGTCCTTACATTCCTTTGAAGAATAACATCATCCTGCAACTCTCTCATATATTCAGGTGCCAAATCATCTATTGAAGGAATCTGTATGTTAATTTCCTCATCCATTATCATAGGAGGATCATACAATTTAAGATTCTCAACATTGATAACTGAATAAATTTGCATGTATGGAGGTAAATTCAAGCGAAAATCATTAGTACCGATCTTTTCCAAGATCTCAAAAGGACCATACCTGATAGGCTTAAGATTTTTACCTTCACCTTTCATCCTTTCTTTGGTGATATGTAACCAAACTCTGTCACCTACCTGAAATTGATGATCAATTCGATGCTTATCATGCCTGGCCTTGTACTTTGCCTGGCTCTTCTCCAACTGTTCTTGAACTGCCTGCTGCACTGCTTGGATTCTCTGGATGAACTTCAAAGCTTTATCTGCATCATGATGTTTGTCCACTGCATCTTTTCCAAAAGAGAAGTCCATCGGTGTTTTTGGCAGATAACCAAAACAAGTTTCAAAAGGAGATTTCTTCGTGGAAGAATGGACTGCATGATTGTAAGCATGCTGTATATACTGCAACTGCTCATCCCAAAGTTTAGGATGCTTACTACAATATCCTCTGAGCAGATGAACCATTGTTCTATTCACTACCTCTGTTTTCCCATCGGTCTGTGGATGAAAAGTGGTACTTTTCTTCAGTTTAGTGTCCATAAGCTCCCATAAAGTTGACCAAAATTTTCCCAGGAACCGGGAATCCCGATCAGATACAATAGACGTGGGTAGCCCGAAATGTACCCAAACATTTTGAAAGAATAAAAGAGTTGTTTGTTCAGTAGTGATCTGCTTGTTACATGGCATTAAGATACACATTTTGCTGAGTCTATCCATAACCACATATAGGTAATCATGCCCTTTTCTAGACATAGGTAGTCCTCCTAGAAAGTCCATAGAAATGCTTTCCCAAGGACGAGAAGAAACTGGAAGAGGAGTGTACAAACCCAATTTCCTATTGCTGGGATTACTTGTTGCACACATAACACAACCCCTTATATATTTAGCTATAGTTTCTTTCATTTGAGGCCAATAACAATGATTCTGCAATACAGACAATGTTTTACTTACACCAAAATGTCTTGCAATCAATGAACTATGTGCCTCTCGGATCACATGCACTCTTTCTTTCTCTGGAATATAGAGTTTACCGAGATGATACAAGAGCTGTTCATGTACAAAATAGTTCTCTTCCTATTTTCCATGTATTAGTGATGCATATACTTTCTTAAAATCTTTATCTTCTGCATACTGTTCAATATAACTTTCATGTGTTAATGAACCGTTCTAAAGAATGATTGAAGCATTTGTAGGTGGCCTTGATAACATGTCTGCTACTTTATTATGAATTCCCTTTTTGTACTTGATTACTAGATGAAACTGTTGTAAGAACCCCATCCATCTTAAATGCCTACTTTGTTGTATTTTAGTTTGAGATTGTAAATATTGAAGTGGCTGATGATCAGTATGTATGACTGTCTCTTTTCCCATGATATAATGTTTCCACTTCTTCACACTCTATACTAAAGAATACAATTCTTTGTCATAGGTCGGATAGTTACTTACCGCAGTAGAGAATGTTTTTGAATGGTAACAGACTCGCTTCCTTCCTTGCATCAAAACTGCTCCCATGGCAAACCCGCTAGCATCAGTTTCGATCTCAAATGGCTGCTACAAATCTAGCAATGTCAGAACTGGTGCGGTGCTAATTTTTTCCTTCAAAGTGTCAAAGGCTCTCTGATGCTTGCCTCCCCACTGGAAAATTTCTTTAATGCTTGTCAACGCATGCAATGGAGCAGCAATGGAAGAAAACCCAGAAATGAATTTCCTCCAATACTGAACCACACCCAGAAAACTTCTAATTTCAGTAATGGTGTTAGGCCATGGCCAGTTTACAATTACAGCAACCTTGGCTGGGTCCACTCGCAGGTGGCCGCCACCAATAATATGGCCTAGATATACTAAAGAAGTTTTAGCAAATTCACATTTAGACATTTTTACATAAAGCTTTTCCTTTCTCAGTAGATCTAAAATTTTCTTCACATGTACAACATGCTCTTCCCAAGTTTTGCTAAACACAAGGATATCATCTATATATACAATTACAAAATCATCAATGAATGAACGAAAGACATCATTCATGACCCGCATGAAAGTAGCTGGTGCGTTACAAAGCCCAAAAGGCATTACAAGCCATTCATAAAAACCCTGTTTCGTCTTAAAAGTTGTTTTCCAAGCATCATGCTTAGCAACACGGATTTGATGATACCCACTACGTAGATCCAATTTTGTAAAGTAAGTTGCATGTTTCAACTGATCAAGCAAATCATCAATATGAGGAAGAGGATACCTATTTTTAATGGTGATTTTGTTAAGGGCCCTGTAGTCGATACACATCCTCCATGACCCATCCTTCTTTGGAACCAATACTATAGGAGAGCCACAAGGAGAAGTGCTGGGCCGGATGACCCCCTTCTCAATTAGCTCTTGAACCTGCTTCTGGATCTCCTCATTCTGCATTACAGACATCCGGTACATGGCTATGTTCGGGAGTGGCACTTCCTGCTGCAAATGTATCTCATGCTGAATCTCTCTCTTCGGTGGTAACCCCTTCGGATCTTGAAACAAATCATCATACTCATAAATGATGTCAATCAGTTCAGATTTATGTGTAGGGTCACATTCTTCTAAAAGATTTAGAGACTTCATCATTTTTCATCTTAACCATCATCAACACAAAGTTCTTACTAGCATTTACCAACCTCTTCATTTGTCCTGCAGAGACTATTGATAAATTGGTTTTTATCTTATGTTCTTGTACAATATATTCCATACCTTCTTTAAAAATATGATACTTATTGTGCTCTCTATAAAAGACTAATTTCCGGTCATACAAATATGGACTCCCAAGTACAATTCCACAAATGTCAAGTGGCACTACATCCAATTCTACCTCATCCCTAAACTTTTCAGTAATTGCAAATTTTAATACACATTTCCTTGTAACTTGCAATCGTGTATCATTAGTAACCCAACCTAGAGGATAGGGATTTTCATGAGGCACAGTAACTAAATGCAATTTCTTAACCACTTCTTCTGATATCATATTTACTTGTGAACCACTATCAAACAATGTATCAATCTTTGTGTGATTTGTAATGACACAAACATGAAACAGTGAACTTCTATCTTTATCATTTTTCTTAGAAGTAGATGGCAGACTTGTACTTGCACTAGAAATTGATTGTGCATCAATGGGAAGTGAGATACTTTTATCCTTACCTTGGATTCCGACAACTGTAACCTTTGTTTCATCACCTGAGTCGGATCCCAAGTATTGAATAGCTGTTGCAGTAGCTTTTGCTTTTCCTTTGTCTTTGTTTCCTCCGTACTTCTTTGGCCTTAACTCCGGATGAAGTTTCCAACACTTAGAGACATCATGTCCCTTCTGACAATGTGAACACATAGGATTTTCACCCTCTTTCTTAACAGTAGCCATCTTCTTTTTCCCCTTATCTTTACCTTTCGATTTGCTGTCAAATTTAAATGACTTCTTCACAAAAGTATCATTAGCATGCTTACCCCTGGCTTCTAAATGGGTAGCTTGAACACATACATCATCCAAATTACTGGGATTAAACATTAACAACGTATGCTTCAAATAAGAATGCATGCCATCAATGTACTTAAGAAGAGTTTCCTGGGTATCTAACCAAACATTCAATGCAATAGCCCTCTTTCTGAATTCATAAGTATAATATTGAATGCTTTGTCCTTTAGCTTGTCTAAACATTTGCCAATTCATGGTTAATTGTTGCATGTGACCTAAAGGATAAAATTGCTTCCTCAATACTTCAATGAATTCATTCCAAACTGAAATAATTTTACCATTCTTTCGAAGATCTTGCTGAATCTTGCTCTCCCACCAAGTAAGAGCCATTCCACTCATTCTCAAAGTGGCCAATTAGATTCTGGAAGGGTCATCATTAATGCCCTGTACCCTGCAATATACTTCAAGCTGCTTGATCCAATTGTCTAATTTTTCAGCATCTACATCTCCATTATAAATAGGTAATTCAAATTTTACATCCAATTTGAAATAAGGCATATTAGGACTTGCATTATTTGAATGAGAAGTATGAGAAGAAGAAAAAGTCTGTTTAGTATCAGGAGAATCACCATCACCTCCTACTCCTTTACCCTTTTCTTCCGGCTTCACTTCTGCATCTCTGGATGAAGATCCTTCTTCTTTCTTCTTCCTTTCTGCTCGCTCATCAAGTAGAATTTCCATCATGGCTTTCATGCTCATAAAATCCTCTAGAAACTCAGTTTTAGAAATGACAGGTTTTTCCCATTCGATATGTCCTTCTTCTTCCCCTCGTGGAGAAGACATGGTTCTTGAGAATGTTCTCCTGGAACCAATCTCAGGATCCCCTTCAACTAATTCTCCTTCACCAAGCTTTAACTTGGACCTGGTAAGCATTCACAAACTTGCACAACAGTCAACCATCTCTGATACCAAATATGATCCGTAGGACCTCAACTTTAGTGCATTAAAAGTTTGTTGTAAAAGAATGCGTGCAACAGGTTAATTAATGGACAGTAGCAGCAGAATTTAAATGCTCAGAACAGGAATGAAAAAACACAACACTGATAGACAGATACAAGGACGAAAACACAAGAACCCAAAGTCACAGACATAAATTGATAACGGAGTTCACCCCCTCCACTGGGCTACGTCTCCGGGCCCCTCTCCAATGGGAACCGATCCAATTAATTTCTCAAAATGGTACAAATGGTTCTAGACTAATCACAGAAACTGGACCTCAACAGTAAAGTATTCAAGACCTCCTCTCTAATGTTACAAAACTGAACTTCAACGGTCAAAAGAAGCCAAGTATAACTGATGATAGTCGACTTTCAAAAAGGAACAGCAAAATGCGCTCTGAAGCTTCTCATCACTGAGAAACAATGTACTGTGCTCTCAATGAAATGAGTCCCCCTTTTCTGGTCACCAACTTCCTCTATTTAAGCCTCATTCTTGCCATTACAAATGAGCCGAAGCGTCAAGGAGAATGCAACTGTTCACATCCCCTGCCAAATGCCCACTTGTTAACATCATAGCTGTTCATATGTCTTTCACGTTATTACCACTGTGACATAACTGCCAAGAAAGCTTCGCCAACTGTTACAAGTAAGCTGTTCATGATGAAATCCTGCCGCAACAAAACTGTGCACCAGACTGCAACCCATTTATAAATGTCCCCGCGTGAACATATTGGAAGCCTTAGTCATCTGCTCTTCCGCCGTTGCGGAAGAGGACAAGCAACGGCTCCAACGAAATCTATCTCAATCGGCTGTCGGCTGGTTTTCAAGTCGAAATTTTTAGTTACTTTGGTTTCCGCAGTTGCGGATGGCGCACCACTTCTCTCTCCGATTCCATCGAGTTATTTCGCCGATCTTTTAAGTTTTGGGCTTCTGCCATTGTGGCTGCCGGAAGTGTTATTCTTCCGATCCAAATTGTGCCCACTGTTGCGGACCGCCTATTGCTCTGAATTTCAATCCACTCTCCGAACGTTCTTTAAGATTCCGCTGTTGCGGAAGGGAGAAGTATTTTATCTATCTGCCGTTGCGGCTTCCCGAATTGCTCCGACCTCCGATCCATCCGAACGTCCATCAAGCTTCCACCGTTGCGAAAGGGAGATGCCTTATGAGCCCCATCGTTGTGGAAGAGGAAAGGCTTCCGCCGTTGCAGAAGGGAGATGCCTTCCGAGCCCCACCGTTGCAGAAGAGGAAAGGCTTCCGCCGTTGTGGAAGGGAGATGCCTTCCGAGCCCCACCATTATGGAAGAGGAAAGGTTTTCGAGCCTCTCCATTGCGGAAGAGGAAAATCTTCTGATCATGCTTGTGGCAGTCATTGCGGACTGCTTATCGCTCCGACTTTGCAGAAGGGAATGTCTTCTGATTTCTTTCGTCGTTCGTCTGTTTTCACGCACGGCTTGTTTGTATTTTCTTTCACGCGCAGCTTCTGAACCATTGTACCAAATTGGATATTCAAAGAGAAAAAATCCGTCGGATCAGAGGAGCCAAAATTTCAGATCTATCGCAGAAACAATATCAGCCATTTCAGTAGAAGAAACCAGAGAAAAACTAGGGCTTCCTGTTCCGAGCACTTCCCTCCACCAATCAGTTCAAGAAGGAAGACCATTGAATTCAACCTAGGAGGGTGCATAGCTCTATGTAATAATTTTCTCATTTTGTGGACTTTCATTTTTTGACCTAACACTATTGCCGGAGAAAAACTAGGGCATCAAATTTTTGTAGTCCTGTCCAAAGTTTTGGGAAAATAAGTATGCTACTCAAATTTCCTTGAGGAGGCGCATATTTATATCCAATCATATTTGAAAGATACCTAAGTTGGAAAATTAGTGTTTCTTTGTCAAACCCTAGGTCCGCTAGAAGTATTCTTTCAAAAATATCCTTCAAGAAAGCATCAAGTTGAAGCATTCTCACTGGTAAGTTCCATCCTTTCTATTTTCATTTAAGGTTCTCATTTTTATCATAATGAGAAACAGTACCAAGCTTGAAATATTTGAGAACTTATAAGCATGGAGTTATAGAGTGCTTATTATACTTCAAGAAGCATGCCATGAAGAACTTTGTCAAAGAAGAAGCTGCAATTCCAGACAGAGATGAATTCAAAGCAAAGAAAAAGAAGGACCTAGTCAAAACAAAGATGAGTATTTCCGTATCCATTGGATATCACATGTATTATCCTTGAATAATCCCAAGGATATGTTCGATGCAATGAACTGCATGTATGGAGATGACCTTGAGAAATCAACTCAAGAATGTGAAGGTCAAATGTCATAAAACATTCAATGATTACTTCACAAAATATCTCATCTCAAGGAGCAATTACAAGCCGTTGAAGACAATGTCAAAGAAGTAGAAGCATAAATTACAACTTTGAATGGTCTTCCAAATTTAGTTAAGAGAGTTGTTCTAGTAAGAATATCACATATGGAGAAATGCATGATTGATTGAATAAGAGATTAAAATCAATCCCTAACAACTCAAGCCAAGAAGAGAAAGAACAAGAAGGAAGAATATTCCCTCCAAGAATAGAAGGACCTCTCACAACTCAATAGTTCTGTTGTGATGAAAAAGGACACTTTGCGAAAGAATGTCCCAAGAAGGAAGGATGGAAAGATGATATGTTCTAGAAGTACCAGTTGATCATACAAAATGATGCTTGAATACAAGATCAAGACATGAAGGGAAGTTTTATGAAGTAGATCTACAAGATCGAGTATACCGCCGATCAAAGTATCAAAAGATACAAAGTTCGTGGTTTCTATCAACATAGAGAGTTGATTATGGAAAGACATTGCTCTAGGAACTAGACACACCTCTTCAGTAGTGGATATTATACTAGAAAATTGGTGTAATCAAAGTAGAAGAACAATTCAAACAACCTATATGGTTTGAGACTCTCTACAGAGAACCACCTATGCAGAAACGGATTTGTACAAGCTAATTGAGAACCCATGGGATAACACATACAATTATTCACATTAGAAACTTGAGGATCAACTAGAGTGATGGATATCCCAACCTTTAGTACAAGATTGAATATAGAATCCTATAATGGACAAGAGAAAACTTGCAACAAAGTTCGAGATGAAGGATCCTGATATCTAGTGACCTCGACAAGTGGCATAGATGGATACAAAGAAGACTAACAACAGAGGAGGATACATGTCACCCCAATGTTTTAATATAGATACAGAGGGAGGATGGTGCTCCACCTCAAAGGGAGTGACTACAGTATATCTCAAAGTTCGAGGATCTTGACATGATTCTTTAAATTAGAGGTATGATGAAATCCATAATACATTTTACTTATCCAAGTAAAATATGCAGAGAAAGTGGTGTGGTACCTAAAGGGTACTTCAAAGGTATGATGAATTTGATTGAGTTGCTAGTACTACATACTCCAACATATTGTAGAAACGAGAGTGTTTCTCTCAATACAAACAAGGATGAATATATTGCAAAGATGAGAAGAAAGAAAGTAAAAGATTCCTCAAGTAATGAAGAATATTATTCAAAATAATTATACCGATGAAGATGAATACTATACTCTTATCCACTTCATCATTGGATAAAAGGGAAGCACTGGTAGGACACACAGACACAGTCGTATGTGATCTGTGGTGCAAGAAGACTTGCTTAGTATCTCCGATCATGAGCAATATAGGAACAAGTCCTCAGAATGAGATGATGAAGTTGAACACATTTGGTAGAGACTCCAGTAATTCAAGAGGATAGAGATCAAGATGGAGTCTACCAAGCAAGACAATATAAGTATTTGAATTGTCATTTCCTATATATACAGTTGTTCAATATGTGTACATAAATATGTTTCTAGATTTGGGGAAATGTATTATGCATTTTAGAATATTTGTAGTATACTAATAATATGTAGTTGATGGGTAAGTGGCTTATGTTGTTGTACAACGATCCTTTGCTACTTATGAAATAATTTCTTGGAAAGATGGAAGACATATAGAAAGTTACCGTATATAGATGATTGTTTCATTAGCAGAAATAGTTGCATGATTATATGACATATATCTTTATGTATGAATATGTTACGAAATGTTTCTAATCATACAATTATATTTGAATTGTAGGAAGGATTGTATGAAATCACCTACAAAAGAAGAATGATGCAAGTTTTAAATGTACGATGCATTTGCGGATGTACAAAAAAAGAATGTTAAAGAACAAGTTGCATAAAGGAGATGTAAATCTCAAGTATGTTCCTACAAAGGAACAAGTGGCAGATGTGTTGACTAAGCCTCTAGATCATGCAAAGTTTTAATACTTTCGAGACACACTTGGAGTGACAGTAGATGGAAGAAAGATGCAGTGGTGAGTAGCTCAGTCTAGAGTAGGGTAAGTCTGACTAAGACTGTTTTTCCCAAAAGGGTTAGTCAGAGGAGGCCTATTGATCCTAGGGTGATTAGTATGTCTGGCTAGATCAGTTTAACCCAAGTGAGTTTGTAAGCCATGACAAGGCTTGTTGGTCGCCAATAAGATTCATCTGTCTAACTAGGATTGTTTGCTCAAAAGGGTTTGTGAGTTAGAAAAAATGCCCAGATGGATCTACTAGAGAACTCACTGTGATGTTGCTTCGAGATTGTTATAGGGAAAAAAGTGGTTAGTATTTTTGGCTAGGCTTGTTTGGTCTTAAAGGGTCAGTAAGCCAGATAAGGATTGTTTGGTCTCGAAGGACATCAATATGTATGACTAGGCTTGTTGAGCCAAAATGGTTAGTAAGTCAAACAAGATGTTGTTGTAAGTGGTTTCAGTATTGTTATACTGATGATTGCTGAGATGCTTGATTCAATATTGTTATACTGATGATTATTGAGATGTTTGCTTCAGTATTGGTATACTAATGATTGTTGAGATGTGTGATTTAGTATTTTTATACTGATGATAGTTTTAGTATTGTTATACTGATGATTTTTGTGATGATTGTTGAGATAGTTTCAGTGTTGTTACACTGATGATTGATGATTGTTGAGATGTTTGATTGAGATAGTTTCAGTGTTGTTACACTAATGATTGGTGATTGTTGAGATGATGGTTGAGATGTTTTCAATGTTGTCAAACTGATGATTGTTGATTGATTGATAGTTTCAGTATTCTTATATTGATGTAGCAGGTTCAGTATTCTCATACTGATGATTGTTGATTGATGAGATGATTGATAGTTTCGGTATTCCTCTACTGATGTAGCAAGTTCAATATTTCTATACCGATGTTGATGTGGCAGGTTCAGTATTTTTATACTGATGTTGTTGTGGCATATTTAGTATTTCTATATTGATGTTGATAATATAGTTTCAGTCTTTCTATACTGATGATGATGAGGTAGTTTCAGTATTTCTATACCGATGATGATGAGGTAGTTTCAGTATTTCTATACTGTGTTGATAAGATAGTTTTTAGTATTTCTATACCAATGATGATGAGGTAGTTCTAGTATTTCTATACTTTGTTGATAAGATAATTTAAGTATTTCTATACTAATATTGATGATGACGTTGCTTCAACATATGTATGTTGATGCTGATGATGTTGCTATGGTCCCAACACCTTGTTTTTATGATGTTGATATGGTTATGGTCTCGACACCTTGTATTGATGATGTGGTTTTGGTCCCAACACCTTGTGTTGATGATTCTGATATGGTTGTGGTACCAACCCCATGTGCTGATAATGTTGATGTGGTTGAAGTCACAACACTTTGTGTTGATGATGATGAGGTTGTTTCAACATTTTTATGTTGATCATGATGACGATGTTACCGCATCTCTATGTTGATAATGTAGATGATGATATAAAATTTATTGATGATTTTGTTTTAGCACTAACATGCTAGTGTTGTTGTTCTTGTTTCAGTATTTACATACTGACGATGCTGATGATGATGTTTCAGTATTTACATAGTGATGACGCAGATGTAGATGTTTTAGTATTTACATACTGACGTTGCAGATGTTGATGTTTCGGTACTTACATACCAATGATGCAGATGATGATGTTTTAGTATTTACATACTTATGATGTTTCAATATTTACATACTGATGTTGCAGATGATGTTTTAGTATTCACATACTGATGTTGAAGAAGAAGATTCGGTATTCACATACTAATGTGGCAGAAGAAGATTCAGTATTCACATACTGATATTATAGAAGAAGGTTCAGAAGGTGATTCATTATTCACACACTGATGTTGAAGAAGAATATTTAGTATTTGTTAACCCAAAATTACTCAATTAGCTCTACATGACCTACATCACACAAAGACATCCATTTCACTACCCTCATTGACCCCCACACCCTAGTAAAGGATAAAAAAACATAAAAGGGCTTAAAAACCCCTAAAAAGAGCTAAGAAATGGGCAAAAGGAGCTTAAATCCCTAAAAAGGGTCTAAAGCCTTGACCAATGGATTAAAACCCTAAAAGCTCAAGCAAAAACTATAAATACAGGGGTGGGGATCACTCTCAAAACATTCCTTATTTCCCTACCATTATTTTGCCTATGTGAGTGCCTTGAGACCCATCTCTATCAAGCCATTCACCCCTCTCTCTCATTTTCTCCATTAGCCACTTCCCTTGTGTGTTGAGCTTAGATCCACACCATTCAAACCAGTAAGGAGAGGCTTCTCCTTGAGCTAGGGAATGGTGGCCCATATTCCATTAAAATCTTAGGTATTATGAGATTCATGCTTTGTGTAGTTTTATTTATAGCTTAGATGTATGTGTAGGTTTATTTCTAACCGTAGATTGCAGGTTCTCCATTGATTACTTGCTTTGCAGGGTTATTTTTCTAACAGTGTGTTGCAGGGTTTTGTATGGTTCACTAACCCTTTCCTCCAATTTTTTTCTCCATTTACAGAGACCCTATCCTTCCGTCCTATAGAGGGAAGGTAGTCATTTCTGCTCGTAGGTAGGGTGAAATCCCTACTATAGTTTGGTGACCATACCAGGTCGATCCCAAAGGATCCTTGGGTTTTTACAGTTTATTTTCAGAATTTTGTTAACCTAGTTTAGATTTCTGTTTATTTCTAGTTTAGATCTTTATTTTTGTCATTTACATTTCCATCCAAGCCCCCTTAAGGTCGACTCGAGCCCATTCGACCACAGTACTTGTTACTGTCGGCCGCTCCCAGCTCTGATTTTAAACGTTTTTCTTTAGGTTATGGGCCAGATCACTCATATTGGGCCTAAAAGTGCAACCCAGTCTCTCATTTGAGCTCGAAAAGAGTGACTTCACTCCCAGGAGCTCAGTCGCTCCCGTTTTTGGTTTTTGAGCGACCCAGTCACCTATTTTGGGAAAAAACCAGCGACCCCCTTGCTACATTTTCCCCAAAAAGGGTGACTTGTGTCTTAGGGTTCGGTTTTTTGATGTTCGGATTGTCAGTGCGGCCCTGCCGCCACTGTCCAATAGCATGTTTCTTTCTACAAACAATTTGTGTAAGTTGATGATAGATTTGGTTAGCTATTAATGAATTTGTTGTAGGACTTAGCTCAAATACTGTAATTTAATTTTTAGTTTTTTCACTTAAATAATTGGAAATTAACCTCTTTCCAAAGCCCTTCCTCCTCTACCCAGTCATCAGCCTCCAGGGTATTACTGGATCCGACGAAGGGTCAAGCTCATATAGTAATAGTCACTTATACTTGTTATTGCTTGAGACCACTAAAAATGGGTGACTTGGAAGGTAGATGGAGTGAGAGGCCCAGGGGGCCTCACGACGTTTGCGTCCTCCCTATTGACCAACCTTGCACTCAGAGAGTGACCTGAGGATCTACGGGTGGGCTTAGTTCCACTGTGTTGAGAGCCCAACACTCTTTCCTAGTCGAAGAGGAATACAGGCATAAGGTAATCACCTAGCAGGTTTGCAATAGTTCAGATTCATTATTTGCATGTTTCAATTTTTCTGTTTCAAAAGTTCAATGGTTTCATAACAGGTTTCCCATTCTGAATCTCTATAACAAACCAGAAATGTTTGTGAAGTATTCATAAAACATAATTGCAGTCACCAAACTAATAATAGAGAAATAATTTAACAATGAACAATATTTCATACACTAAACATGCACACAACCACACCAAATAAGCTAACCAAACTCAGTTCATGACGCTAAGCCAACCATTAAAATATATTAATTTACATTAATTCAAAACCTTGCAGTCTTTGAGGACATCAGTCCTTGAATGCCTTAACCGTGGGATGTACTTGGGCTTAGGCATAAAACTCATTATGAGGAGTACCGCAGGAACCCTAAAGTAGTTGGTCGTTGAGAGGAATTGCCAAGCAAAATGGGCAATGATCCCTATCGACTGACTAGATCTCCTGTTAGGAAAAATCCAAGCATTGTCTCCTAGTAGTCTTGGTGGCCAAGTAACCACTTGAAAGCCAATAGAAAGCCACTAAAACCGGGTTCCAGAATTTCACTACCAGATTACACCATTTTATCTACTAACTAGACACAATTAATCCCCCACGCTCTTCTTCACGCCCGAGAGGCAATCCACCATATTTTGGGTCCTTGAACCAACATCGTCGAGACCATTCTCGATGACCCTCTACACCTTTAGAAGGCCATACAACCTTTGACTCAAACTCAGACTCATATCAAATTGAGACAGACTTACACACTGCGCCATCTAGCCCCATGGCTAGTGCAAGCCCAGATCCACTTTCCGGACTGGTGATTGGTAGTGGACCCATTTCCATACCTCACACCACCACCAAAACCCTTGCTAGTGCTCTTATCATTGTCATGTATACTTTCATAAGTCAGCTTCCCCCACCCCTATCTACCAGTCATACTGTCCCACCTATCATACCTGGGGGGAGTGGACCGTCCGCTTACACTGTCCCACCTGTCATACCTAGTGGCAGTGGCCATTTCACTCACATTGTCCCACTTGCCATACCTGGGGGCAGTAGCACATCCACAACTGTGCCACAGGTAACCCCAGCCATGCAAGGACATCATGTTTGTGTAAACCCCACTACCATTGATGGTCCTTCCCATATTAACCTTGGGTCAAACCTCCCTTTCATGGAACGCCTTAACTTTCCTAACTTGGATAAGTTAACCAATGACCCTATCTATCATCAAGATTTTTGGCCTCCCATGCCAATCAAGCTCCCTTCAGACGTCCCTAAGTTTGAAGGAAAGGCAGGGGAGTGCCCCCAAAACCATATAATGACGTTTCACCTATGGTGTTCATCAAACAACATTGTAAATGATTCAATCAGATTCAAACTTTTCCAATGCACCCTCACAGGTGCTGCAGCCAATTGGTACATTGAGCTACCACAAGCCAAGTACCAAGACTTCAACTATTTGGGGTTTATGTTCCTGCAGTATTTCCAACTCCCCATCAGATATGATGAAGGGGTGGAAATCTTGCTATCATGCTGCCAAAACACTACGAACCGCATCACCAACCACATCCATGAGTGGTGGGGACATCGCAACTTGTGAAAAATCAAGGTTGATGACACGATCTTCCTTAACTAGTTCTTAAAAACACTACTGCCACCCATAGCTAAGGACATCCCCTCTGAATGTCCCCAAATAGAGGAAGTGACCATCTTGAAGGCCCAACAGTTTGACCTCATTTATGCATAGTCTGGATACCTCTACAGCATAATTCCAAATTCTCCCCGTGTAGGCACCTCCTACTGAGATGCACCGGGGGCATCCCATGCCACAGATGGCATCATAGGCTTTGTATCCCACCAAGCACAACATCACCCAACAACACCTACAATGCCACCACACTCAAGAAACACCCCTAGTGTTTCCTACCCAAACCAAGCTCCTGACTATGTAAGAGTGATGTCTCAATCTGGAGCTACAACCTCCTATGCACAACCTGCACCACAACAGCAGGCCCATGCACCTACTTGGTCGACACAACAATATTTGGGACAAATTCCTGCATTTGTGGCACCCCTGGCCCCCTAAGTCTACTATGCACCACTAGTGCAAGCTACTCAAGCCCCCTCCCTAGCTCCTCCAGCACCTTTGGGACAAGTGTTTTCATAGCAAAACCATCCCAACCAACCAGCCCCCAATAACCAATAAGGGCAAGCCAGAAACAACTGAGCCAAGAATCAAGGAAACAATCAACCACAAGGAGGCGGTCAATAGCCAAATCCTCCCAACAACGTCGAGGAAAACTTGCTAGCTCAAAATCCTCAGCAACCGAACCCACCTAGAAGCAATGCTCTGTTATGCACAAATCAACCATGCAAACTATGTGAGGTCTATGGGAACTATACACATGAATTCCCCTTCATGGGTTGTGCTAAGTAGGCCATTCATAATGAATTTTAGCATGATACGAATACAAAAGCCCCATTTCAACCCAACCTGGAACCACTAGGACCTCCACCCATGGTGCTCCAAAACCCATTACCAGTCCAAGGACTGGTAGCAACCGCACCTGCTCCCCAACTCAATCCCACCTCCTCGACTGCACCTCCAACAACAAAAACAGGTGTTCACCACCTGCTATCCTTGACAACTGAACCTGCTGACCAATCAATGACATCCACATCCAAAAGAACCAATACACCTCTTCACTTACCCACTTTTCCCCCACGCCCCCCATACGACGGGTTGCCAACAATGCCACGGCTAGAGCTGCTCTGAGCTACAGCATCATGGATGACTTGTCCCAAACACCTACGTCCATGTCCGCTCTTGAGGTACTTAAAAATTTCCCAACATAGCGAAAGGCCTTACTAGCCACCCTCGGTGTTGTAGACCCCTCTGACTCTAAGTTGATCATGTTCGACATAGACAACGGAGAGCCTCGGATGCCATCAACCATTGCCTTCCAAATTTTGGTATCCATTCATAATTTGGTCATGCACCAATGCATTGTTGACGAGGGGGCATCCACATGTGTTATGTCAACCTTAGTTTGGTAGAAACTTGGGTCCCCAATTTTGCAACCATCCACCACTACTCTGTGGGATTATGATGGCCATCCCACTAAATCCTAAGGTATCCTTCCACATGGCCCCATTACATTAGCCAGGAAAATAGTATTGATTGACATAGAGGTTGTTAATGCTCAGTTGGACTATAACCTTCTCCTTGGAAGAAGTTATGTGTAAGCCATGAGAGCTGTAGCATCAATTGTTTTCCGTCTCATGATGTTCCCTCATAATGGGAAAATCGTGATGGTTGACCAATTAACTTATCACAATCCGCAAGGGCTAACAACACTACGGTTAATACCATCGTCGAAGACATACCCACCTCCCCATTATTAAATGTGGGCCCTAGGTTGTTTTTCGACACCCCCATGATGAACTCCTTCCCCTTAGTGTCATCACCACTGACAACAAATAAGACTGTGGATTTGTGCATGCTCTCATCCATCACTGTTGCACCCAAACATCAACCGTAGCCGCAACCCCAATAGAATCCACAACAACAGCTGCAGCCACAACATCATCTGCAGCTGCAACACCATCCACAGTAGCAACCGCAACATCATTTGCATATGCAACACCATCCACAGCTGTAGTCACAATACCAATCCCAGCCACAACCACAAGCACATCCCCAAATGCAATCACTAGGGAACTACTTGGGCTCCTTCCCAATCCATACAATTTTCTTCCTTTTTCCCCCATCTCGTATCGTCAATAAGCCAGTAATGGCTACATTAAACTTACCCAACTTCACATTGGGGATTCCTGTATGGTACCTTGATTCACTGGCCCAACCTCCGATGCCCCAAGTTGTGTTGACCCCCGTTCAACCCATTACGGTCGAATCATGTCCTCCACCCAGCCCACAAAAACCAAACACTGCATCCGCACCTACACCGCCCCACCCAAAAAGGGACAGGGCAAAAAATGCAAAAGAAATGACCGAACCCCAGTAGATCCCACCTTGCGTCATGTGTGATGAACAGGGCCATGCAACTCAAAACTACCTTGAGAATCCCATGATCCGCACACATTTGGATTCCATGTATACAATATAAAACATCCTCGTGGTTGAACTCCTAAGCGGGACAATAGTGAAAAACAAGTCATTGAGAATGAACCATGCTTGCGCCCTTTGTGGCTTATATGGACACTATTCTCACCATTGCCAGGAATTTTTTGAGTTTTGAATGGCCATAGCCAACCTTCAACAACATGCCCTTGAATCTGAGATCACTCTGATTAAAGAAGTCCAGCCCCCACCTCCTTCTTTAAACACCATGTTCACTTACATGATGTCCAGTTCCACAGACCCTCTTATCTCCACAATCACTGATGGTCCATCATATTTGTCTCATCATTGCTTTCACAATGACGAGGAGATACTTGAAGCCTTAACCACTCCAAAATACCCTTGGGATGACATGCACCACCACCTGTTCTTCCTCCCCGAAGAACTTGTGTCGTAGTCAAGCCAATTTTCTGTTGAAACAAAGGATTTCATTCATGGGAAAGTTGATTGGTTCAAAAATCCCATTCCGGCACTAGATGCCTTTGAAGAAGGGAACATGGCCAACATTTCACCAACCATTAAAATCAACATCTCAACTGATCTTGAGATTGTTGAGGAAATAATGTTGGGGGCATCCTACTCCTTGGAAGAAGTCGCTTCCTACAAAGCTCTCTTCAAGGAATTCTACGACATCTTCCAGTAATAGTTTTGCACACAAGGGTAGCCCACTGGAGGGTGCGGTCCCACATTTTCAGATGCACACAGTATGTCACACAGATGATCTAGCTACCACCATGCTAGCATACCATCAGGTCCCTAGATCTGTCTTGGAGGTCTAGTCCTCTCCATATCTCCCCGGTTGCATAATGCTCCCGGGTCAAGAAATGACCTTTAGACTGCCTCCCTCCTGATTAATTCCTTGGACCATTTCTTGGATTCACGCCAATTCATGTACCACCATGTCTCCAAACCTTTGCATCATACGCTAGTCTCCAGACTTACACCACCGCAACTTATGCGGGATTCTGGACCACCTCCTGGAGGCAACATCATTTTATTATTTCACCATATCACTATCGAATCCACCCACCACAGCTTACGCGGGTCCCTGGGCCACTTCCCGGAGGGTGGATCATTTCTTTCACATGCATTTGGCATATAAGTGTCTCCAGACTTGCACTCACATAATATGTAGTCCAGTCCGTCCACCACAACTCACACAAGACTCTCTTGACCTCTATCTGAGAGCCACCTCAGTCTACATGCCTCTGCCCCGATATATCCCGTGCACATATTGGTATTTTCAAGAGCCACCTGCTCCATCCATACTGGACGGATGACCTTTGGACCACTATCCATAGTCTCGATAATCGGTTGACCATAATGAAGTTTTTGCTAAGCTCTTTTCTCGCTCCTAAAAGAATGAAAAGATTGTCGAGGACATTTGCTTCCTCTCTCGCTCGTTAAAGTATTGGAAATAGCATCTACATAGCTTTGTTTATCTCCTTTTGCGAACCATGTAGACTACCATATGAAAAGGACCACCTTGGCACATTCAAGCCAAGACCATTCCCCTCTGCATCCTTTTATGCTTTCTAGGTCAGAGGGGCTGAACTTTATGAAAAATCTCACCATGGGTTGTCTTTAAGCTCTTTTCCAGCCTTCTCATAAAGAAAATATCGCTAAGAAAACTTGGTTTCGTTCATGATCATAAAAGTATCTGAATGACCGTCCAGTTAGTACAGGTTTAAACTTTTTTGGTTTGATTGGACTACCAATGGTAAAGAAGTCTCCCCTCCCCCTCAAAGGATGGGTGAGCTCTCCTATGCACACTTTTAACCTTTTTCGGGCACAGGAGACTACCAACAAAAAAGAAACCCCATTGGAGTCTTCTTCATGCTTTCAGACTCTCTAAAATTGAAAGCACCATCGAACATTTACTATCTTGGGCTCGCTAAAAATCCATGAGATCATACCACAACGGTGTCCTTAGACACCACCCCACATATAGCAGTTCAACAACATTCCCACTTTGGTTTGCCTTTGTTTAGAGTATTATGCGATGTGTCTTCCTTGGATCCCATCAATACCACAAGTGTCTCACTTCCCCAAGCATTTCCCATATGCAGTTACATCCCCGGTATTACATCCCTTTCCCATGAGTCAGTTTCATTTTGCTCCCTGGTCTGCCCTGCCGTCATATTCTGAACAAAGGAAGTTTGAGTCCACTACACTCCCCCTGCCCCTACTCCACCCCCCCATGCTCCCCCATTTAGTGGGTCAGTCCTCAAATTGTCTCACATCTTTCGGTTAGCTCACTCACGCTTCTGGTCAAGGAAACACCATTTCCTTAGTTAGTTGCAGGTCTCCCTCTGTCGACGACAACATATGTATTCCATAGGATAGACCCAGAGGTCCCTGTATCCTGGTTTCATTAACCTTATTGATGAGTTCCTTGGACCACTTGAGAGGAGTCCTTAGTGCCCCTCGGGATGGTTGTGTCTCACATGCTTGACTAAAACCACATCATCGTACCATTGAGATTCGTACAGGGTATTGGTCCGTGCAATATTTGGTCGAAGACCCTGGATGTCAGCTGGCTCTAGCACATTGATGAGTCTATTGAGGGACCCAAACAGGTTCATGTCCCTTATTATTTTTCGGTTGCATTAGAGATAGTGTTCAGAAGCCCCACCAATGCTTCTATATAGATTTATGATTGATGCAAAATATTTGTACCACAGAGACTCTAACTCTCCATTAGTGAGTCCCTACATTTATGTCTCATTCTAGATTCAGCAGACCATCAGTCATGAAGATATAGCATTCCATGAGAATGCCATGGGTCCAATGTAGAAGCTCTTCATATCAGTATTGTATTCAGCCTCTTATTGAGGAAACCACTATGTAACAACAGTTGTACATGATCAGCTCTTGCATTGTAGAGCTTAGATCACATTATTCTTTTGACATTGTTATGAGCATGGGGATGCACACCTCATCCATATACATGTCGCACATTATTTGTATCTCACCCATTGATGGGAACCATATTAATACAAAAACCAAAATCCACCATGCCCTAGCCCAAGAAGCACCACCTCTCCCTAGAAAATCCTATGATATCCATCGGCCATATGATGAGCTCCTACCCTCATACATTAGGGGGAAATCTGTTAACCCAAAAAATTATCCGATTAGATTTACATGACCTACACCACACAAATATATCCATTTCACTACCCTCATTGACCCCCACACCCTAGTAAAGGCTCAAAAAACATAAAAAGGGATTAAAAACCCCTAAAAAGAGCCAAAATAGCTCTCATAAGGGCTAAAACCTCCAAAAGGGGGCTAAAACCCCTCAAAGGAGCTTAAAATCCCCAAAGGATCTAAGAAATGGGAGAAATGGGCTTAAATCCCTAAAAATAGGCTAAAGCCTTCACCAAGGGATTAAATCCCTAAAATCTCAAGAAAAAACTATAAATACAGGGGTGGGGGTCACTCTCAAAACATTCCTCATTTTCCTACCGTTACTTTGCTCGTGTGAGTGCCTTGAGACCCATCTCTCTCAAGCCATTCAACCCTCTCTCTCATTTGCTCCACTAGCCACTTCCCTTGTGTGTTGAGCTTAGCTCCACACCATTAAAACAAGTAAGGAGAGGCTGCTCCTTGAACTAGGGCATGGTGGCCCATCTTCCATTAAAATATTAGGTATAATGAGATGCATGCTTTGTTTATTTTTATTTACAGCTCAGATCTATGTGTAGTTTTATTTATAATAGTAGATTGCAGGTTCTCCATTGATTACTTGCTTTGCAGGGTTATTTTTCTAACAATGTGTTGTAGGGTTTTGTATGGTTCACTAACCCTTTCCTGCAAGTTTTTTCTCCATTTACAGAGACCCTAGCCTTCCATCCTATAGAAGGAAGGTAGTCGTTTCTTCTCATAGCTAGGGTGAAAGCCCTACTACAGTATTCACATACTGATGTGGAAGAAGAAGATTCGATATTCACATACTAATGTGATAGAAGAAGGTTCAGAAGATGATTCAGTATTCACATGCTCAGTGTGGCGGAAGATGATTTGGTATTCACATACTAATGTTACAAAAGAAGGTCAGTATTCAGAAGATGATTCAGTATTCATATACTGACGTGACATAAGATGATTCAGTATTCACATATTGATGCTACAAAAGATGATCTAGAAGATGATTCAGATGATTCAATATCCACATACTGATACTATAGAAGATGATCTAGAAGATGATTCAGTATTTATATACTGATAGAAGATGATTCAATACATACGAAAGATGATTCAGTATTTACATATTGAGATTGCAGAATATGATCCAGCTGAGATTGATGATGAAGATGTATGATGATGTTCCAAAACTTCCTTGACATATAGAGATTCACTAGTCAGTTGTACAGTTGTAATGATGGTTGTTGTTGATGTAGAATACCTTCCTAGTTAAGAGGGAGTGTTAAAGTATTGTAACTTCAAAAGATATCCTATTGTAATTTTGTTGTATTCTCCTTCGAAGATGTTATTCCTCCATTCGGAGATGTCCTTGATGTAGTTGGTCATGCAAAAGTCATGAGGTAAAACATCCATTGTAATTCAGGGCAACAGTACCCACAAAGGTAATATACAAACTGTATTTTGAGTCTCCTAAGGTAGGTCGACCCTACTTAGGGAACCCGGCTGACCTAGCTATTTATTTGAGGAACTCACCTAATGAATATAAATAGGTGAGGCACCTCTCTCATTCTTATACATCTCACACTCAAGTATCACACTGGAGAGAGAGAGAGAGAGAGAGAGAGAGAGAGAGAGAGAGAGAGAGAGAGAGACTTCTGTAGAAGATGAGAAATTATTCTTGTTTCCAAGGTTTTACACTATCTTGGTCGAATTCTATACCGAGGAAGTTTTGTGGGGTTTTCTCCCTTGTGGTTTCCCCAAGGAAAATATTTTTGTTCTCTTGTGTTCTCTTTTGTTGCTACATTTGTCTTTCTTACAGTGATCCTTTGATTATGGTTATGATGTTATGATGCTAAATGTTTTTAGTTATTGTATAACCATTAAAAATATAACAATGGGAGAAATCGTACCCAATCATTGTGTTTGAAATAGGTCTTTTTCCCTGCTTGGTAGGATAGTTTTGTACCTCATCTTTTTAAGCCTTGAGTTTTTATTCCTTTTATCCTAAGTTTTGGCCTTGTTTTGAATTCATGTTTAAAACTTTAGGTATTGTTAAAAATTTTAGTTCCTATATTATGCTCCTATAAGTATTTCGAGTTCATTCAAATTTTTATAGTTCTTTTAAAATATATCATATTGATTACTATGTCAAGCTGGCAGCACATGATCATTATTCAAGAACAGGGTACACTGCCAGCTCAACAAAGACAAGATGTTTTGCAAGTTTTCATTATGATTCTAGAAAACTTCAAGCTATGTTCTCATTACCATAATTTGACATCTGTTGTTGACAGTACTGGTTTCAAACACTTGGACAAAAACATCTCCCTTCGTGATTTTTCCATTACATTTGGTACTCTGAAAAAAGGAGAGACGGGAAACTATGGTTTTGTAGGAACGAGGGTTATCTTATACTTCTCAGAGATCCTGTTCTAGTGTTGCATATGCAGTTTACAATCCAACCATGAGTGTGGACAGAAGAATTCGGCCGAGTGGCCATTTGTTGAGAATAGAACCCTCGAATGTCGAATGGATGCAGAAATTTCCTCTAGCCCTCGAAAGAGTGAAGAAGATTGGATGGTATAATATGTTAGAAAGGATTGTAGAACATAATATTGAGGTTACTAAAGAATTTTGTCAAATTTTTTATGGATCTAGGGTTCAATTTTGGGGTTTAAATTTCATAGTCACAGAGGAGTCCATATCGCATGCTATTGATGTTCTTCCAAAAGGGGAAAGGTGGTATAAAAGGAAAACCATCAATGAATACTATAGCCAATACTTTTTACCTGCTCATAAAAATTCAGACTGGAGCCAGGGCATCCAAAGGAGTTTATTTTCAAAGAATGGCAGGATGTATTGTAAATCATCCAAAGGTATGTCACTTGTGAGGGACGTTTTGGCACTGTGTATCGTTATCACATGTGATTTCTGCAGGATGTAATAGGTGCAAACAAACTAAACCTCCAATTCTATGTATTAAAAAGTTTGGAGAAGATGTCTGTTAGGGTTCGAAATCATCCTATCTCCTCTAGTAGTAATATGTTCCACCATGGATTAGTTAAGATTTTTACTACCCAGGAGTTAGGAAAATTAGAAAGGTCATGGTCCCATTTTCTCTTTTGGGGGGGTTTCAAAGTTAATCTTAAATCTACAGAGAAAATAAAAGGAAGAGGGTTGTAGAAACTTCTGACAGTACTAAAACCAAACCCTTGTATGAAAATAAATCTGGAGATTGTGATGAACAAAGAGATCTTGAAGAGATAACCTTAGCACATCCAGTATAAAAAGAACCTGGATGGGAAAATAATGAATTTTCAGTGTTAGGTTCTGTTGATAAAATAAAAATAGTCGAGGAGATAACTTCAGCACAGTTACCTGAAGAAGAAATTGACTGTATAAAAAATGATAGTCCAGTTCTAGGTTTTGAAATGCAGACAGTCAAAAAGGGATTGATTCATACTAAAAAGGTTTCAAAACAAACAGAGTTTTCATTTAAACCTTTTAGGCCTAAAACTAGATCAGTGAACAAACTCTGGATGAATATGAAGGCATTATTAAACCCTAGGTTTAAGAAAAAGCAGGTGATAAGTGTTCAAGACAGTTCTAGTGATGATGAGGAAAGCAACAAATCTAAGGAGTTAGAATTATCCCTCCATCAAGTCTTTGATAACATTAATCAAAGCTTAAAACAAATTCCAGATTTAGCCCCTAAAAGTTTCATTTATAACTCCAATGACATAGAAGATAATAACCTATCAAAACCTCCTGAAACTGAGGTTGGTAAAATATTAAAAAAACAGGCAGAATGCAATGAGCAGGTTCTTACAGAGGAATAAAAGGAAAGGGTTGCAAATCTTAGCAAAAGGAAGGTTATAGATGAAGATACAGGAAGCAGTATGCTACAATTGAAACAAGGTAAAGAATACAGAGAGATTTAGTAGCTTAGAAAACTAAATGAACATTTAAGCCAGATCAATGATCAATTGGTCAAAACAAATACAGTGCTGAAGGAAAATTTGCAAGAAGTAAATCAGTATTTTGCTGAGATAATACAAGTTTTAGAGGAAGTCGTTAAAAGGAGGAAACTGGTGCAAGAGGAGAAGGATCAGTTAATGAAGGACAAAGAGGAGCCGACAGCAAAGCTGCGTGGCATGAAGAAGGACATTAGGAGGTTGCAAGCAAAGTGAAGTGTGCTAGATGGGCTAGCCACATTAGTTGAAGCAGCAAGAAGGATTTGAAATGATCCTCACTTGACACATGTCATTAAATAGGTTCCTTTTTCATTTATATTTTGTCTATATTTAGAAAAAAATTCCTTAAATAGTGGATTTGATAAACAAACTTTGAGATCCCATCTTTGATTTATGTTCTATATATTTTGTAATATTTTGGAGAAAATGGAGACACACATGGGAGGCAGTCCTAGGAGACTGTGCATACATTTATGTTTACTTCTGTAAGAGCTTCTTTTGATTTTTGAATGACTTTTAATACATTATATGGAGCTAGGACTTTGATCTAATTTTTTTTTATATTCTTCAATTCAGTTTGAACTCTTCATGCTCTGAATGTTGTGTAGATTTTTTCTATGTTTCATTTCATGTATGAATGTGAATATTAAATACTTATTGATATTTGAAAAGTGTTTTCAAAAACCAATATTCATATATATGTGCTATAGATATGAACTATTAGTTTGCTGTTTGCAGTTGTATATATGTTAAATCCTATCTCCTGTACCTTTTATACTTGTCATTCATTCCTACAAGATTCTTGCCTTTTACATATGTATTGCTGAAGTTTTCAGACATTGTCTTCTGCCTTGTTATCCCTACACTTTTGATTTGCATTGTTATCCAAACAAAACCTATAAAAAATAGTCTTTTAGTTGAGGTTCCTGAACACTGCTAACCCCGTAGTCTAGGTAGCAGAATTTAGGGAAAACACATTGTAATCATAAAACATTCTAACATACTCCATCAATTCAGTTTCTTTGTTGTATTTTAACTTTATTCCATCCATAAAAAATATCCCAGAACTATGTAGAGAGGATGGAGCAATGCGATACATCCTTATGTTGAAACATAAGTCAATGCCTAATGGAAGCAGTTCCTTGGGTACCCATCATTTCACTAGATGTATATGCCTCAAGTGCACATCAATGTCATATTATCTCTATTCATAATTAGAACATGTTCCTCCTTCAACGACAAAAGGTTCCATGCATTTATTAAATTTTCTTCTAACCTTTTCACCACTAGTCTTTACTCGTCTTGAGTTCCCCCCACTTGAGGAAGATATATTGGAAAAATACTTGTTTGGTTGTACCTCATCTCCATTGAATGAGAGACATATTTAGTTAAGATCCTAACACTTTATAAATATAAAAGGGTTTTTATTCTATGATATTTATGCATGGATTCAAAGAAACTAAAGGTGATGTTAAATTTGGGCCAGACCCTGCAGTTTCACATATGTGAGAAGTTTTTATGGTAAAACACAATTTTATACGTAGTTCATAATAAGATTCAATGTTATATGTATACATGTAGCACCTATATACTTAAACATGTGCATTCCAATGGAGTATGATGATGCAACAATGTCTTGAGTTTCTAAGGATATGATTACATCAAAACTTGTTGCTACAAAAATTTTGATTGTAGATAAACCATGGGGTACTAAATTTTATCAACATCAAAGAAAAGCTAAATTACAAGAACATATATAACACCACCTGCAACAAATTATAAAAATGTCCAAGAACAAATCATGATAGGTTTCATAAAAATAACATTGATAGTATTTTATGTCCAATTGAAGGTTTCGATGAAGATTCATGGACATACATTTTGGTGACACACATTTTTGTTTTGAGCATCCCAAAAAATTTAATATGGTTGGATTAATATAGGAAGAACTAGTGTGTGATGTGTAAGTTGGTGGAGGTCAATACAAGTGTGAACTAGTGCAAAATAGGGGTAGAAAAATCCCAATAGTTTGTGGTATTTTCAACATGGTTCAATTAGTTGTTTGAATTCAAAACATACATTCATAATGTATTGGTTGATAATATACCTTTGTTCCCATTATTGTTATTAACGGATTTGACCATTTGTTTTCTCCCATGATTGACCATAACTCATTATCACATCATTGATATTTGCACTCACTAGTTAGCAATGTCCCACACCTAGTTGAAGACCAAGGAAATGCATGGAAATTATTTGAAAAGTTGGTCTAAGCCTCCAATTTGATCTTACCTTATGTTCCTTCCATTTATTAGTCGTGAAACTAATGGAAACAATCCATTAATACCCACACAATCCTTGAAATTGTGTGATTTGAGTAATTATGTAGCCCATTAATTAGATCCAAGTTAGTGCCAAGTGTTACCCCTCAAAATGCAAGTCCATTTAGAGACTTTCTTTCCAACATAATTGTTGGTTGTTGTTGATAAAAAATAGATGCTATTAGCTTTATTTGTTTGTGATAATATATGCATACTGAAATATTGTGTACATATACTAGATTTGAATTGATCACTAGAAGCACCTTTGAAGTTAAAATATGAGGTATCCCTTGAAAACATTCTCAACCATAATTGATAATTAAACCAATAGCTAAAGGGGACCTATTCCAAACTCACTTATGGATATATTTTTCTAGCAATATATGTATCCTTTAGATTTGATTTCTATACCTAGAAAATAAAAAGTTTAACCTAGAACTCCCTTTCCAAAATGAATATTTTTAGTACATATGATATATCCTATCAAGAGATAAGCCTACTTTTGTACATAATCCCGTTGAAGGAGATTAATCTGATTTAGATGGATCTAGTACAAAATAGTTGCATTTAGCTTGTGTATAACACTAGTTACCATCCAACAAGGAGATGAAATTTTGGTGGGCATTATACCACTATTGTGACTTGGATTGTTTTGGGATATACTATAGTGAAGGAGTTGAATCAAATATGCTTCTTTTATTTTTAAGTATATTTATTTCTTAATATCAGAAATCCTAATTTATCTAAAATAAAAGTTTTTAACTTTAATCCGTCTTTTCTAAATGTGTATGGGGCCTCCTTCCACTGAAATTAATTTTGGGAGAGTTTAGTTGGTGTAAGGTATTAAGTATTCCTAGCCTAATTTTTGGGGGTTATATAGATTTAATTTTCCTGAATCTGAAGTGGGGAAGCATTGTGAGCATTGTGAGGGGATAGTAAGTACACACTATTTAGTTCTTGATCAACATGGGAAATTTCAACAGTTGAATTACACATCCCTACAATAGACATTGATATAGAGTGTATGGTACTATACATTTCTCATGTACCTTGGTGGCCAAAACAACCATTTCAAAGGTTCATTTCAAACTTGAGTTGGAGGATGTCCCCATGAATAAATGTAAATAGAACCTCTATAAAATTGATTCTCTCACTAAATCATGGGTGAAATAAATGTCCAGTTACTTATAGGCTCATCTAAGGAGTGTAGAAAATAGGCTCTATGAATTATATAGACAACGTTTCGTTGAAGGTGATTTAGAGTGAATCTTGTTAGAAGTGGAGGGATTGAACAAATAGGTGCAAAGGTTTCTTTTCTAGGAGGGGAAAAATAATAGACGAGATAGTAGAGTTGAAATATGGTGATAAAAATACTTATTTTTCTTCATATTAAGGCTATATGAAAGGAATAAAAAACTACCATTTTTAGGGAGAGGGAACCCATGGGGAATAAATGCACATACTTTAAGGACATCTAAAATGAGGCAACTAGATATTACAAGTGCATACACACTAAACCAATAAAATAAAAACATAGGGGATATTTTGATGGTTTCCTTCTTTAACAACATGGTCACTATAGAATAGAGACAATTTTGGTAGAGCTAACATCAAAAGAGGAAATATAATGGGATATTTCATAGTAGATAAATAACCTAGCCTTGACAAGTTTCCAATTGATTTTTTCAAAGGATTTATAGATCCAATGTAGGATGGTCTCCTAAGTGCTATCGAAGTGCCTAAAATTACTAGAAAATAACATGGGTATTTGAAATCAACCTTAATTATGAACATTCCAAAGTAATTTGATCCAAATATATTTTTTCAACATATTCCCATCTCTTTGTACAATGTTCTGTATAATATAATTGAAAAAGTTATTGACAAACTTGTTAGCACTCAAAATGTACCTCCGGTTGAAAAAAGGTAATCTCAAGGTAACCCCAAAACCAAGATTTAGGAAAAAAAGATGGATTCTTTCTCTCAAGAGAGGGATCTCTCAATGATTATTGTTACAACTGATTTTACCACACATGGTTGATCACACATTTATGGCCTTCCCTGTCTTGTTGCAGACTCTTTGGACCCCATGGACCAATATTGTACCTTTGATTTTTCCAAGATCATCCCTAAAAACACCTGTTATTTTTTGTACGTGATTTTTAATCCCTTTCTCACGTATATACATGGATATTGAACTTAAACCCACGTACATCAGGATGTGTGCATAAGGCCAAATATTTTTGGAGTTTTCCTTGATGCGTGTCTGAACCACTTGTCTCTTAGCCTTCCATATGCCTTGATATCGCTCATATTTGACCCTCAATTACGCCTTTGGAGTACTATATAAGGAACCCCTTGGATACATTGAAGAGGAGGAATTGAAGAGCAAGAAAACTATAGTCCATTGTTGTTGTAGCTTGCTTATACTTGAGTCTGCATCCCTTTGTCCCTTTGTAGCACTTTGTGTTCTTCTGAAGCTTGCCTTTGCTTGTGAGCTTGCTATCGATAGATGGAGGATTGAGGTGGTGGAGGGCCAGGTGGAGGAATTGGTTTCTCCGGTTCGCAAACGTGTCGACAGAGGTTGTCACTTGTGTAATATCTGATTTGATTAATAGAAATATCTTTTCCTATCCAATAATGTGCATTTAAATGAATATTGAATCCATGGATGTGTTTAATTTCTTATACATTGTTAATTATATATGCTAGAGTAGATCTAACACCATATTATATAGCATGCTTGTCTTGTTTGTTGTTGTTGAGAGTAAATTGCTAACACAAGTGGGATTGGAAAAATCTCAATAGGGATCTACTTCAACTGTCTGAAATAAGGTATGATTTGAGATCCTTTAGACGTGTTAGATGTTTTATTTCTCTTGCATATTGGGAGGGGATTGATTTCTGCAGTTTCTCTGTCTATTGTGGTACACCCCAAGCCATAGGAAGTTTCTCTATGTAACATAATTGGCTACTATATTGGGGATGTTCCTTGTTTTTCTTTGGGGTTGGGGGCACAATGTGATTGATATTATCAACTTTATCTTTGTTTCTCCATATTTTTGTGTCACATTTTTTAGTTTGTTCATTCATAGATAGTCCTCTTGAGTGGTTTGACCTTGGCTCGCTTTTTACCACTTTTTTTTAGTATATGCGGTTTTTTCCTATACAACCGTGTATACACACGAGTTCTGCCTATATAGCCATGTACATACGTAGGTTTTCTGTAGACAGTCGCGTACATCCTCACTTTTTTGGTTTAT
The DNA here is from genome assembly GCA_001517045.1 of Pseudotsuga menziesii. NCBI lineage: Eukaryota > Viridiplantae > Streptophyta > Pinopsida > Pinales > Pinaceae > Pseudotsuga > Pseudotsuga menziesii. The sequence goes on from LPNX010136766.1 coordinate 187,197, forward strand.
TTTGATGTGGAAATTTGCTAGGTGGGTTGTGGGTGTGGATAGGTCCTCCTGGGTACCAATACTGTCTATTGATTGCTTCATTCGTGACCAGAGACCACTTTTTCATTTATTTTTCTTTGAATTAGTTTTAGTCATTTATCTTTTTGTTTTTCCATTAGTGCATTACTCTTTTTTTCTTAGTGTCTTGCTGGGATCATGTTTTATACTTGCTGCAAATACTAGGAGCTTTAGATGACTTTTATTGCATTTTTCATTTTTTTATATTGAAACATACAAAGTAGTTGCATTCTTACTTGAATCTTGCATATGGATTTGAGGAGGTACTTGCATTGGATTTCTTGGATGAGAGTTGTATTTAGGCTTTCATATAGGAAGGATTTCATTGGCATTCAGAAAGGAATATATATTTATGCATCTCATGTAGTGGCATACCCTATTTTTCATTCTACAAGATTGCACTTGGTGTTGCTTGTTAGGTGTGCACTTTTACTTCATTACTGAGTCATAAATTCATTAGTTGCACAACCATTTCCCTTTGAGTAATCACACCCATTAAAATCAACGCATAATTTAAAATGAACTACATATTTTTATTTTATAGGGTTCACAAACAAGATTAGGTTTTAGGTTGGTGTCTATCCAGATGAGATAGTGAAATCCTTGGTATAATTAGTGTTTCTCAGGACACTCCTCTTACACGGGAGTTAAGCATGAGGAAGTGCATGCGTTTGTGATTGGGATGACCCCTGGTCACTTTCTGTTAGCACTGGAGATATTTGTAGGTTTGTATTCGTATCTGGGGGCTCTTTTGAGAGTTTCAGGCTTTGCTACCCTGCCCATATGGTCGATCGTGCCTGCGACTGTCTACCTGAGCATTGGTTATATTGGGGTGACCTTAGTTTTCTTACCTAGGTATCACATGGGGTATTTGTAGAGGTTATTTTGTAGGTGTCCTAGCCAGGTAGAGTTCGGACAGCACGGTCGCTTTATGCATTAAAGCTAAGGGTCACTACAATTGGTTACATACCTTCGCTTGTAGTGTATGGGAGTTTCAAGCCTCTCCTAAGTGAGACATACCTGTTGCATTCGGGAGCTCACATATCCACCCCTTGGTTTGCTTGTATTTTGGCTGTAGATTTTCTTAGGATTTTGCTCTTTGTGTGCTAGTTGTCCTTTGGGATCATCGTTACTTAATATATATATGTTCTCTTGAGTTTGGATCCTTTTATTTTCGGCATGCCTGGTATCCTATCACCCATCCTTGGTCCTAGTACGGACCCTGGTGTTGGACTTGGGGGCATCACAGCCCCTTACCGTGCTCATAGATTTGGGAGTAGTCACATTCTGCCCTCTACTCCATTTGTGGATGATGTTGACTCCCTTCTCTCGGTCTTTACACCGGTGGTCACCTTCACAGGGGTGGTAGTGGATGTATGAATGTTGGGTCTACACCTTTCTTTCCTTTTTAGGTCCCATCATTCACCACATTGTTTCCTTTGGGTTCAGTTGTCATGATCATTCCTCTCTATATCCTATAGTTTGGATTCTTTATTGACTATTTTTGGGTTGTTTTGGACTAATATGGTTGTCATGTAGGGTCCATTTTTTGTACACTCTCTCCGAGGTTTCAACCCGTTCATTCCTATCACAGGTATCATGTCTAAAGTGGCATATATGTTAGGATTTCACATCCGCTTGCATTTTTCATGGCCTTATGACTGTTTCATTTTAACCTTAGGTACGAACCTGTTCCATGGTATCACAGAACCTTCATGTTGTTGTTAGAAGTGGTACTAAGTGAATGGTAGAGATTTCTTATACATGGGTGTCCTAGTTAGCTTCCTTTTGCATTTGGTACCCATGTTGTGAGTCCTCTCTTAGGTCCGAGAGTCCCTTTTAGTCCTGCCATGTCCTTGAGCAAGATATTCATACTTCTCTTGAACTTTATGTTGGCCATTTCCCTAGGACTCCCTTGTATACGTCAAGTTGTAATTGCATTGTCATGAGTTTTTCTTTCCTTATTGAGACTTACGTCGGATTCCCTGACTTTGATTATCAGCCATATATCCTGAGATTGTCTCATGTCTAGCCAAGTAGAGCCTTTTAATATACCTTTTGCATCTTGATTCCCCATTTTTACCGGGAGGAGACCTTCCCCCAAGTGTCGTTATCCTCAACATGTTTCCTTGCATTGAGCATAGGTATGTTCCGCTGCTTCGAACTAGTTTGTTTGTCCCTTAACACTCGTCTCCTCCTATATTTGTAACTATAAAGCACTTTTATTCTTTTTCAAGATTTTCAAAATATGTGAAAAAGTCCAAAAAAAAAACCAAAAAACCAAAAAGCTTAACAGGAAAAGATGTTATCTTTGGCAGCATTAGAGTCATGCCGCCTTTGAACAAAGCACTATATATCACATCCGTTGGTTGGGTTAATAGTTTTACTTTAGGAGCTGTACTCATTTTTTTGAGTTTTTCTCCACTTACTGGTTAAGCTTCCAATCCCTATGGATCCTTTGTTGATGCCTCCTGTGTCACAGATATGTCCCAGTTTTTCATATCGAGTCTATGATGCCTACATTCAGTCACCATTTTCCTTTATGCTCTTGTTCAAAGGAAGTTGAAACCTGAGTCGGCCATTCCTCAGTTGGCTTGAATTTGCATGCGTACCATTCCCAGTACTATTACTGGTTCGTGCACATATTGTTCTAGTCCTTCCACATTATACAACATTGTTGAGTACCTCGCGTTGGTTGATGGGGGATGCCTTAATGCCCTCCTTCCAATGGATTCCATCCCATAGATTTTAGATAATTTATTCTAGGATAGGAATCTAGAGTCATTTGAGTGCCTTGAGACTTACAGTCATCAGTGGTAGGTTCTCTCGCCATAGAAAGTTTTAGGAATACATCAATGTCACCTGATCGATGGATTCTTTCAAGTGTTTCACCTCAACACATATATTCACACTTGTTATATTTCACTCTAGTACCTTGATTCCCATTTTCATTATCAGTGGGTGATCTCGCGTCTATTAACGGTATACATCAATGACCAGTAATCAGATGATGGACTACTATGTTCGACCTCGACACCTCTATTCACATAGTAGGACATGTACTCATAGAGGTTTGTGTAGAATACTTTCTATATTGGTGGAATTCCACATATGCTACCTCCTTGATCATGCCAGTGTTCATGAGATTTCAACTCTCGTAACTTGATTCCAGTGTATGTCAGATATATTTATCCATTATGGATATCTTGATCCATTGTATATCTTCATCTTCTATGGAGATCTTGATCCATTGTATATCTTCATCATGGAGATTCTAATCTATGATATATTGTACATGGCGATGACCACACATGTCATATTTTATATATCATGCCTATTCATGGCCATTGTAATCTTATGTATCCGAGACTGCTATATGTATTTGCAGTCATATGCAGAGATTGATTGTTGTACTATACTAATGTATGGTTGGTTCTTCCACCTGGTTCTTCATCACTCCACTTCTGGGATGGATTTATAATGTATTTCGGCCATCATGTTACCCGTTTGACCTCACACATTAGGGGGCATCTGTTACAGCTGATTTTACCACACATGGTTGATCACACATTTATGGCCTTCCCTATCCTACTGCAGACTCTTTGGACCCCATGGACCAATATTGTACCTTTGATGTTTCCAATATCATCCCTAAAAACACATGTTATTTGTTGTACGTGACTTTTAATCCCCTTCTCGTGTATATATGCATATCTTGACCTCAAACCCGCGTACCTCGAGATGGGTGCATAAGTCCAAATATTTTTGGAGTTTTTCTTGATGTGTGTCCAAACCACTTGTCTCTTGGCCTTCCATATGCCTCTAGATCACTTAGATTTAACCCTCCATTACCCCTTTGGAGTACTATATAAGGAACCCCTTAGATACATTGAAGAGGAGGAATTATAAAGCAAGAAAACTATAGTCCATTGTTGTCGTAGCTTGCTTATACTTGAGTTTGCATCCCTTTGTCCCTTTGGAACCCTTTGTGTTCTTCCCAAGCTTTCCTTTGCTTGTGAGATTTCTATTGAGAGATGGAGGATTGAGGTGGTGGAGGACTCAGTTTCTTCGGTTTGTAGACGTGCCGACAGAGGTTGTCACTTGTGTAATCTCTGATTTAATTAATAGAAATATCTTTTCCTGTCCAATAATGTGCATTTAAATGAATATTGAATCCATGGATGTGTTTAATTTATTATACATAATTGATTATATATTCTAGATTAGATCTAACACCATATTATATAGCATGCTTGTCTTGTTTGCTGTTGTTGAGAGAAAATTGCTAACACAAGCGGGATTGGAGAAAGCTCAATGGAGATCTACTTCAGCCATCCCAAATAAGGTATGATTTGAGATCCTTTAGTGTTAGATGTTTTATTTCTCTTGAATATTGGGAAGGGATTGATTTCTGCAGTTTCTCTATCTGTTGTGGTACACCCCAAGCCATAGGAAGTTTCTCTCCATAATAGAATTGGTGACTCCACTGCGGAAAGTATTTTATACAGCATTACTGAGTACCTCACGTTGATTTATGGGGGATTCCTTAATTCCCTCCTTCCAACGTATTCCATCCCATTGAATTCTGATAATTTATTCTAGGATAGGAGTCTAGAGTCAGTTCAGTGCCTTGAGACTTACAGTCATCAGTGGTAGGTTCTCTCGCCATTGACAGTTTTGGGAATATATCAATGTCCCCTGATCAATTGATTCTTTAAAAGTATTTTACCTCAACACATCTATTCACACTTGTTAGATTGCACTCTAGTACCTTGATTCCCATTTTCATTATCGGTGGGTGATCTTGCGTTTGTTAACAATATACATCAATGACCAGTAATCAGACGATGGACTGCTATGTTCGACCTTGGCACCTCTCTTGACATAGTAGGAAATGTACTCATATCAGTTTGTGTAGAAGACTTTCCAGATTGGTGTCATTCCACATATGCTACCTCCTTGATTGTGCCAGTGTTCATGAGATTTCAGTTCTTGTGACTTGATTACAGTGTATGCCAGATATCTTCAGCCATTATGGAGAACTTGATCCATTGTATATCTTCAGCTTCTATGGAGATCTTGATCCATTGTATATCTTCATCATGGAGATTCTGATCTATGATATATTGTACGTGGCGATGACCACACATTTCATATTTTGTATACCATGCTTATTCATGGCCATTGTACTCTTATGTATCCGGGACTGTTATATGTATTTGCAGTCATATGCAGAGATTGATTGTTGTACTATACTAATGGATGGATGGTTCTTCCACCTGGTTCTTCATCACTCCACTTATGGGATGGATTTATAATGTATTTTGGCCATCATGTTACCCCTCTGACCTCACACATTAGGGGGCATCTGTTACAGCTGATTTTACCACACATGGTTGATCACACATTTATGGCCTTCCTTGTCTCACTGCAGACTCTTTGGACCCCATGGACCAATATTGTACCTTTGAAGTTTCCAATATCATCCCTAAAAACACCCGTTATTTTTTGTACGCAACTTTTAATCCCTTTCTCGCGTATATACACGGATATTGACCTCAAACCCACATACATCGAGATGTGTGCATAAGTCCAAATATTTTTGGAGTTTTCCTTGATGTGTGTCTGAACCACTTGTCTCTTGGCCTTCAATGTGCCTCAAGATCGCTCGTATTTAACCCTCCATTACCCCTTTGGAGTAATATATAAGGAACCCCTTGGATACATTGAAGAAGAAGAAAACTATAGTCCATTGTTGCCACAGCTTGCTTAAACTTGAGTCTGCATCCCTTTGTCCCTTTGGAGCACTTTGTGTTCTTCCCAAGCTTGTTGTTTATTTTTAGCTTGCTATCGAGAGATGGAGGATTGAGGTGGTGGAGGCCCAGGTGGAGGACTCAGTTTCTCTGGTCCACAGACGTGCTGACAGAGGTTGTCACTTGTGTAATCTCTGATTTGATTAATAGAAATATCTTTTCCTGTCCAATAATGTGCATTTAAATGAATATTAAATCCATGGATGTGTTTAATTTCTTATACATTGTTGATTATATATGCTAGAGTAGAGATAACACCCTATTATATAGCATGCTTATCTTGTTTGCTATTGTTGAGAGAAAATTGCTAACACAAGCGGGATTGGAAAAAGCTCAACGGGGATCTACTTCAACCGTCTAGAATAAGGTATGATTTGAGATCCTTTAGTGTTAGATTTTTTATTTCTCTTGCATATTTGGAAGGGATTGATTTCTGCGTTTCTCTGTCTATTGTGGTACACCCCAAGCCATAGGAAGTTTCTTTCCATAACAATTGTTTTCACAAGGCCAGATATATGAACAAAAAATAAAATTAATATTGATTATTGGTTGAAACAAGGCAAGTGCACATTGGGAAATGGATTCAGAATAATGATATCAATCACAGTGCTATTGCATGGACATTTATAACAAAGGAAATGTAGCAATCTTGTGACAATAAAAATGTTGGGTCTGGTGATTATAGAAGAAATAGAGAACAATCCATTAATGTGGGAATCTAAAAAGGATGAATCCAACATTAACTTTAGTTGAATAGGTTTTGTGAACATCTGAAATCAATAGACAAAGCATATAAGTATGAATTATGTGTTATTAAAAAATTATTTTAGACATGAAAGGAAAACATTATGGAAGTAAATAATAGGAAATATATTCACATAAGAGAGGGAAAAAGAGACTGCAACATAGACAACACGTGAATATTTGCAAAATTATAGCTTCGGCTCTATGATTTTATTAAAAGGTAGATCTCAAATACAACGCTGAATTCTCATGGGTTCCAACCCTTTTTTCATTGCAATAACTGGTTCTTATACAAATTTCTCCATGAACTGAAATAACAAACTGCTAAAAATAGGCAATAATTCCCTTTACATTTGTCAACTACATTTATTAACTAATAACTTTTTTTTGAAAAACAAACTAAAACCCTAATTAACTAATTATTCATAAATAATTCTTCAATGATCTTCAAGAATCTTCAAGCATGTAGTGTATATTTAGATCTTCCATACTTCTCATTTGATTTCCATTGATCCATAGATGGTAGGTCGAGGGTGTACATTTATTTTGCTAGCACACGCAGCTCCACATGGTATCTGTATGAAAATTATGGTAAACATGCACACATGGACTTAAAAGAAAATATCATCTCAAAGTCATTTGCTAGCTTGTCCATGATTGTATTCCCTAATAATGACTGTTGCATGTTTGTAAAATTGGTGTGGTATGACTTTCATTCAATCAATCGATCCTGATACTCCTTTTGGGACATCATGCTACCTTTCTCTTCCCAGAAGAAAATAGTCCCTTTTTAAACTATGTATCAAACATATCCAAAAATAGCTTCACTTGATGTTCCAGGATATTATATGTGCTTTAACAATGTCCAAGTTTTGATATTTATTTACAACCTTCCTTTCCCATGTAATAATGGATATCCTATCTTTGATATTGGCTGCTTTCAACTCATTTTCTGTCAACCCATTCAGAAAATCAATAATTTTTTTAACATAATCCATGGGATTCTTGTTCAATCTTTCTTTCATAGCTATTACACTTTGCTTGGATGATTTTATCACAATCTCTTTATCTAAAACATAGTCCAGATAGGGTATCAATTTAGTTTCCTCATATATAAGCACATCCCAGATTATGTGCTTGGCCACTTGTACATGCAATTGTTATGTAGCCTATTTTGATAACTTATCATTTTTGTCCTTCAACTCTTTACACTTAAATTCCCAAGCTTTCCTTTCCTACTCCCTTTTCAAAGCTAGGCTTTCTAAATTCTTCTGAGTCCTTAATCCAACAATCTCCAACTCTTTGAAACTTACTTGTGACATGGCCTGAAAAAGAGATTGTTCACCTGATTCCGCAAAAGGTGAAATTACTCTATTTTCAAGTTCCTTATCTTTTTCTTACAACTTATTTTCCAATCCATCATATTTTCTCTTGATATTATTCTCACTTTCAACAAAAAGAGACATGTCTCTTTCCCACTATTTTTTCTCCTCTGCAAATTTTAACAGTTTTTCCTTGCAGTCATTTAACTCACCAGTCAAAGTTTCTTTCTCCTTTTTAAGTTTCGTTAGCTAAAAATCTTGCATTAGCTGAGTAGATGGAATCTTTAGCTTCTTCTTTAACAATTGGATGGTTTTTTCCTTCTCATTCAACAACTTTTTTGTTGCATACCCTTTGTCTGCTTGACTGTCCATAACCAACAAGTCTGTTTGCAACTTTTTAATCTGTTGTTGGTGAGCCTTGTTTTCTACTTTTTCCTGCCTAAGTTGGTTCTCAAATTTACTCTCACTAGACTGCAGCCTGAATACCTTCAATGTTGCTTTCAGTAGATCCGTATATATAATATATCCATCTTATTTCTGCAGGTGGATAATGTCAAGAATAGGAATATTCTCTAAACTCATCTTCATTTCAACAACTTTGTTCTTAGTTGTTATTTCTCAATGTATTTTGAGTATGATCCCTGACAATTGCTAGGGATACATCCTTACTAGAAATATTCCTGAATTCTGCATATAATTTCATAGCTTCATATAAATCCACTTCCTTATCATCTTTGTACTTATCAAATAATTCAACTCTATTCTTGAATCAGGAAGTGGAGTCAGTATGTGTTTCAAAAAAAAAGCATATTCCTTAAACTCAAATGTAGGTCCTTTAACCTTCATTTGCTTCTTCTTTTTTACCTTTGACCTCTGTGACTTACACTAGATGTCCTTTTTCTTCAATTTTTTGCTTCTTGGGTGTCCTTTCTATATCTTCTTCCTCTATGTCCATGGCATTAGACTCAGTCTCTTTTATTTGTTTTTTCAGAACAATTGGCTATTGGTGTGATCCTTTCTACTGCTAAAACCATGCTTGAAGGTCTAGGTTGTGTGGAACTGACTTCCTCCACTGATAAATTAGAGTTCTCTTGCATGACTACATCCCTCTGGGTCTCATGAGGGTAATCTAGCCAATTTGCAGTCTCAGGTAGACCTGCAACCTCATAATGCTCAAAAGGTTTGTTCTTCTTTACTTGTCTTCTGATAGATATGATGTGATGGGGATCATAGTTAATGGCAATATTTACCTGAAAACCCTTTTCTCTTAATAAACTTTCTATCATTGGAAAATCATATCTTTCTTTTCTTTATGATGGATGGGCCTATAACCCATGGGATTTTTATTGCGTAGGACTTCTTGAAGTTTAGAAAGTATTCATTTTCCACTATGAGCTTATGCCTAATTAACTATAAGGAAAATAATCTAACAGTTAAGAATGCATGTAAAATGTAAGGCTGACACACAAACCTATACAATCTGATCACTGTACCTTGTTCCAATAAAAACCAATATCCTATTCTCTTTTCAGGAGAAAATTGCAACATTTCTTTCATATGTGGTAAGACCCTAGGAAATTTCTTCTGGAAAAATGCATTATAGACTCCAGACATGAGAAAATTCATGTATTTACTATAATATCTATTCATCTCATCTGTAAATACCATCTCAGGAAATTGCAAGTTTTCCTCATTAAAAGATAAGAATATCTCGAGAAAATATGATTGGAACCTGCAAAAATACGGTTTTCTGGAATTCAACTAGCTGTGAAGGGATATTCTTAGCCAACAACTCATAAAATTTAAGGCAACATGATTGGATTAATTGACTCGACCCTTCTGATTCAACCTGGCTAGTACTAATAGTGAAAAAGAGACTTATTCAGGGCTCTGTGACATACTTATCAATATCTAACCCTTAAAATTGACTTATGAGGGTTATAACACATTAATTTTTTATCATTGAGTAAGTTGGAATCAATAGGAAAAGGATGGTTTTGCAACATCTCATCAGGATTGAAACAAGTTTTAAAGAAAACCTGTTTTTGTTCAATGGTAGACTCTCTGAAAAACTGGATTATGTTTTCTTCATTGAAATATTTGGACACTCGGGTAAACTCAGAAGGAAGAGAGAAATTATTTCTAATAATAAGTGGTCTTATTGGACGGAGGATCTTAGACTTGGTTGCATCCATGAGTACCCTCTCATAAGAGGATTAATTACAAGCACACCAACTGAAAAACTCTGGAAAATTTAGGGTTTTCTCGGTGGAGAAATAATGGAAATAAGACTTGAAAATACCATGGATTTTCATCCCCTGGTCTTTGAGAATTTTTAACTTGGTTTTTTCAAAGTCTATGGGGCCATTTAACAGTATAGTATCAAAAAACTTTAAATCTTTATCTTCAAAACATCCTCAAGCCTTTGATATTCCAAATTTTGAACCTCCATGTCTTCTACCTCAACTATTTTAAATACTTTCCAATTGGGAATAAATAGCCTACCTGGTTCCTCGACAAGTGGTCCAAATATTTGTCTGAGATGGACATTTTCGCATAGTCCTCGACTTTCACTTTCCTATGTACAAGCAAACAAATAATCTAAATCCATTATTCCTTAATTTTATATTATTTTTTATTTCCTATCAACCATGCATCTTTCTCGGTGGAAACATTTCCCATCCATCTATCTTGCCCCTTTCATCCTGAACCGTTGATCCTTTTTCTTGTTTAAACCCTCTATCTTTGTTTCCTCCTATGATGTTGTCTTTATCCTTCTTGTAACTTCTAGTTGCATACTGAACTATGACCACAAATCTACCCTTTGATTTATCCTCACCGTCAATCATTTTCACACTTTAACTCACTTGATCAAATTATAAAAGGACCCTAACTTATCTGAGCAGATAAATTCTCAACCATTGATCTTTATTTTCATAAATCTAGAGCATTGATCAATTTACCTCTTTAACCTTTCCACTTAGATTTAGTTCCTTAAGAAGTTTACATATTCCCTTTGCAAAAAGATGATCTACTGTATATATGAATACTTGTTGATCTCAGTCATTCGATTCTGCTTCTGTCTTAATTTCTAGTGTGCATGTTCTATTAGCGAAACTATTATTGACCATAGATCTATTTCTCATCTAATTTGCACCCTTGATTTTATATTCCCTTTAACTCATTCTGAAATCTCACCATTTTTGTTCTTCCATGCAACTTCTAGCAACGGAAAATATACTAGCCCTTGATCTCAATTAAGCCTCCATATGGACCATTGAAAGGTGCGGTCCCTACCACATTTTGCTATGTTTTGAAATTTTACACACCTACACATATTTCAACTACGGAATCAATCCTGACCATTGATTTGGATCAGGTCTTCATCTGAGCTGTTGAAACATGAGGCCTATACCTGGTTCCACTGATTTGCAACTTGATTTCCCCTGTGCTTGTTCTCATAGCGGAATTCATGTGAAACGTAGATCGAAAACTCCTTTAAATATATGTCATTTATCAATGATGGGCCTACCAAATTCCAAAAATATTCAACTTTATGTTTTCAGCGCATGTTATTTAAACGGAATCCATATCCACCGTAGATCTTTCTTATCCCCCGATCTCCACCGTTGAAAATCGAGGGATCTACCCGATTCTGCTGATTTGAGAATTTCATTTTTCCTTGCATGTGCAATCAACAGAATTATTTCTAACCGTAGATCTTCCTCCATCTGTTGATTTAATTGATACGTTTTAGTAGCAATATATAAAAATACACGAAAGTGAAATATTTCATACTAAGTGTCGCAAAGCATAAGCTACCATATTAGCCAATTCTAGAAAATGAAACATATTTTTATAGAATTATGAAGGCTACCAAAATAAGAAAGCAAACGAAATTCAACACATATTTCAAAAAGAGTTGAATGAAATAATAAAAGCATACCCAACATCATAGTTGACACATTTTATATTAAAATTAGTGTGAAACATTCAATCATTTTTTTAAGTTTATCTCTAGCCAACCTGCCTTAGATATAGCCACAACTAGACTGATACAAATAATTATCAGAACCAAGGGTAATCCAGAAGTGCACTACAGGCAAAGTAATAAAGACAAGAAAAAAATCACCACGACGAAGGTAATATTTGAGAACAGACAAATGTTGTATGGTGGTTCTATTTTATTTGGACACACAGGTGCTATAAGCAACAACAATTGGAAGATAACCAATTAGCTAATTTTCAGTTATTATCCCTCGACTCTTTTACAAGGAAAGTTGAAGAGAATGAAAAAAACTTGTTCTACCATAATTTAGCCTTATCAATGCTTTCCTTATCAGAGTTAGACCAGAGTTATCCTTATCAGAGTTACACCAGTGCTTGCAATTGTGATTGGGGTCATGTGCAACAATTAAATTGAGACCATGTGCCAAAATGGTAGCACCTCATGAATGATCCCAAAAATAGGTTGTTTATTTTGAATCTTGATTTTGAGCTATGAAAGCTCAGGGCTCAAATGCAACTCTATGCTTATTAGGCACACAATATCACCCTGGATCGGTAGGTCCACACCAACCACTAACGATCTTCAATCATCAACATCTGGTCATTTATGATTTGTTTTTAGTAGTCTCCATGAAATTATGCCAAAGAAATGTTTGTACGTGGTGAGGAAAAGTTATTTTCACAATTTGTCACAAGTCATCAACACTAAACCATTAGAAGTTCTAATAATGTGCACTATAAAAATAATTCTTGCAAACTTCTTTACTTTTCCCAGCAAATGATGCTGGAAATCAACAAAATTCCTACAATTGCATGTCATCACAATTACGCAAATTTAATAACTAAATAAATTATTTAATTTTTCCAGCCTAAAAATAGCAAGCGAACAAGGATTTTAGACTATATTAACATAAGAAATCAAATATAGAGGGATCTTAGAAGAAATTCATGTAGCCCTACATCCTTATAGACTGTGATCATTCCCAACAACAATCACCTTTTGTCTGTTTGCTTGTGCTCCCCCCTAGTTGAAACTGTTAAGACATGTACAAAGTAATCGACACAAAATAGATCCAATGCATGGCACAACTACATAACAAAATGTTATACATTGTTAAGAGGAAAGAAAAATATATCAAGGATGTTAATAACATAAAAAATTAATTCGACAACTACTTGATGACAAATAGCAGTATGACATTAACTGATTTTGAAACACATAAAATACATAAAATAGTTTCATTCACATACTAGTATCTGTAGAAACACCAGCTCTTTCTATATTAATGCTATTTGAAGCAGAAGCCATTGAACCTAGGGACAACTATTCAGATAGGCCTTCTTTAAGAGCTAGAGAATTATACCCATCAACAAGTCCAAGCCGTGTGACATGTGAAAACAACTTCCGCTCATTCAATACTGGAGAACTCCCAGATGCAGTTTTTGGTTCCCCTAATGCTTCTTTTCTGGTTTTCCATGAAAGACACATTACCCAATCAATAAAATTCCAATTTGTGGTCAATAATCAATCATTCAAAAGCAATAATTTTTACCAAAGGTATCACATATTCTATGCTCAACATTCAAATCAATTTCTCGTACCACTTAACATTAAATATACTTCAAAAATTTTCTCTTTAGGAATGGAACTCAAAATTACCTTCAAAATCAGCACTTAACAGTGACCTGTCATCATTGCTGACATAAGAAAATTATGATAGAACAGGTATCGCTTGTACTACCACAGCTGAATCCACCCTCTTAGCTCTATCTTCCTGTTTCCAGTTAAAATGAAAGTTTTAAAATTAAAATTGCACTTTTTAACATTAGATAAGAACTAGATCCTCATGATTTAAAAATAATCAGAGAAAGGTTCATTATTTAAAACTTCTAAACTTTTGCAACTACACATCGGTTCCTTTTTCAATAACCTGAAAACAAAAAATTCACAACATATAAAAATAGAAAGAAATTACTGTATTTCTATGGCACCAGAAACAACAACTATTAATATTAACACGAACTATCAAATGCAACAAAGTGATCAAATAAACAGAGGTTCCACCAATCAGAAGATAGGAATAAATTTCCAGAATAACTCCAACCTCCAATGCATAAGTGACCTTTGGCAAGTTACCATGGTTTGTCTGGCTATGGAGGGCACTGTAGACCATTAGAGGCCAATATATATCAAGATTTAAATGTGTATTTTTTACCAATAAACAACCCTATGTGTCTCATACTTGTGTTTGTCTTTAATGATATTTGAAAGGTAAATTATATTTTGGGTGCATTTCTGGTATTTCCAGTTTGTTGGGGAGCTAGTAAAAACCATTGCAAATGACATGTTGTTTTCCTAGATGAAGTACAAATAATTGTGTAGAACATTTAGTTCAGCAAAATAGAGAGAAACTGCAGCCTTATATTTTAGTTTTGTTTTATCAGCTAACATGGGCAAAAGTAGTGTTATGTAGAGTTAATGATTTGGTGGGCATGGAGTTTCCACAGGATACAAATGCCAAACATGGCAGAAAATGCAGCCTAAGCAACCTCATAGTGCCCCCAACTAAAGGGTAGGGAATACCTACCTGATTGACTAAGCATATTTTCTAGATACAGAGTTTGACAGCAAGATATGCTAAATATACTTAGGTTGTTGGGAATTACAAAGCCCCAAAGGTAAGTTTGATTGGTAAAAGTTAAAACGCTCCTATGAGGACTAATGGCCTTTTATAAAGTAGAGAGGACTAATGTTTGATCTTCCACAGTTTTTCTCTTCATTCTGCTATCTTGACAGAATTAAAATTTCATGATCTTGTAATCAATAAAGAATGTGGAATACAATTAGAAGAAAGGAACTACTCACATTTATTAAAATAGTAGGAAGTAAAAGACTCTAATATCTCATAAAATTGTATAAATCTAGGCATGAAGTTGTAGATATTATGTGGAATATTTAAAACAAATAAATCCCTTACAAACATTTCTAATGATCACTATTGTGTAAATATCACGTGTAGATTCAACCAACTGTATTTCAATGCTACTTGCTTTTGACGACGTCGATGTTCAGCTTTTCGTTTCTCAATGTATAATGTAACGAACATAAAATAAGATAATAATTAAATAATTAATAATTAGGTTAACTAAGTTAGGTTATGAAATGAGGCGTCTCAACATTAAATTCCCAAGCCATATTGAAGGAAGGGCCACCATTTGTAACATATCATCTCTTATCTTATCATTAATATATACTTACCTTATGGCTTATCTAATTTATCAAGTCTTTTGGTGAATTCATTGTGTGAGCGAATAATTATTTGGCTCATTGCTAATCTGGCCAGTGGTCAACAAATTTAGACCTTGTCTGAGAAAATCAAGGTTTCCCTATGTTGTAGGTCTTTGACCCTTTCCTTCCCTTTAAAAAAAAAATAATAAATTCTTTATTAAAAAAAAAATCGAAATTGAAATCCGCCTATGCTCCATATTTCCTACCACATGCCTCCCATCACATGCGCCCATCCGCACTCGCCATCCATGCGTGGATACTCTCCCGCTAATTCCACTCCCTCCTCGGCTCACACGTCCTCCCAACTACGCAGCTTCTCTAGCTGCTGCACCTTCTCCATCCCCTTTTACCTTCTTGCTCCCTGCTCCATTCACCATCCCCCATCTGCTACCATCCCTATTCCATCCCTGCTCCATTCACCCTCCCCCATCTACTACCGTTGCCCTTCCATCCCTGCACCATTTTCCCTCACCCATCTACTAC
The DNA here is from genome assembly GCA_001517045.1 of Pseudotsuga menziesii. NCBI lineage: Eukaryota > Viridiplantae > Streptophyta > Pinopsida > Pinales > Pinaceae > Pseudotsuga > Pseudotsuga menziesii. The sequence continues at coordinate 202,913 of LPNX010136766.1, forward strand.
TGTCACCCTTCAATCCATGCTTCCGTCGCCACCTTCCAACCCTACTACCACCGCCACCTCCCATTCTACACGCCCTTCTCTTCCCACTCTTTTTCTCCACGAGCCACCTCCTCGCTGCCCCCACTGCTTCCCTTCGCCACCTCCACCACATCCCCACATCCGCCATGCTTCAGATCCGCTACCTCCCCCCACCCACCACATCCACCTTGCGACTGCTCCTCCACGCATTGACCTACACACAAAGAAAAACTAAAACATTATTATATAATATAATATATATATTATAATATTTTAAAATTGTTTATTATATTAATTTAATAGTTAATTATTATTATATAAAAAAATTGTTATAATAATTATTTTGGGAAAAAAGGGTTATTTAACCTAACAAAGAAGACCAATTAATGTTGAAGAAGTAGTCAATGTAAGACTAGTAAAAAAACAAGTGGGGGGGTCAAAAACCCCTTATCGTAAAAAAAAGTCGAAGGTTATATATCTTTGAAGAAATCAAAGAGAGACCATCTATCACCAAAGAAGTCAAGATCATGGAATCTAGTTTGCGAATACAAATAGAGAAATTAGAAGCCAAGTTAAAGTGTTATCGAAGAGACAATGAAGAATTATGAGACACAAATACGAACTCGGAAGTAATAATTAAAATACATAAGATGCAAAAAGAGCTCAAGGAACAAAAAAATTTCAACCAGAAAAATCATATAGAAAAATTGTCTTCCTAAATTGAGAAATTAAAAGACAAAAATGATTTTAATCAGAGATTGAAAAAGCAAGATATAAAGAAAGAAATGAACGATTACGAAGCGGAAATAAAACGATTGAACAAAATCGTTAGCGACAAGGATGAAGAACTAATGCAGATACGACATAAATTAGAAAATCAAGAATCAGTGATCGACTAGTATTGACAACAAATAAAAGTTATTCAACAAAAAATGACGACTCTAAAAAGACTCATAAGTCGAAGATCACAAAAAGTAATAAAACACTATCCAACAATTCTGAAGAAATTTTTAGATTAAGGAATCATAACAAACCACTAGTCACAAAAATTAAGAAGTTGAAAAATAGTTGAAAGAGATAACAATCTATGGAAGAAATTGAAGGGAAACTTCTAGAGAAGCACGGAGAAAATAGTTGCATCAAAAGTCATAACAAATATCTTAAGGAACAAATTAAGAAGTCTAAAGATGACAGAAAAGCGCAAGTAGAAGTGATTAAGAAGTTTCAAAATGATTACGTGCAGTTGGAAAAGATACAGAATGAAACCTTAAAACCTCAAGGAACGAAAATACAACTTCCAACTCACATCAATGCTCAAAATACGACACTCGTAAAAGAAAATGACATTGTGAAAATTCCCTATCGACACCCCAACCATAAAAACCAAAATTCTAAAAACCGGGAAATGTCGAAAGATAATGATACTAATATGATCAAAGCTTTTGACTACAGATCAGTAGGGAATCCTAACAGTCAACAACAAATCACTTTAGGATGGATTGACCCATCCACATATCTAAATTTATTCTCTATACATAGTAGTTCATATCGACATGTTTCATCAACCATGACATCACAAAGAACGACGCGACTGTTAGAATAATCAACCCATAGTTAGCTACCTTAGACATTAATTATCTCCATTTTTGTCTTATTTGCCTAGTTTCCGTATTCCACTCTATGTAAGTTGTCCTCCACATGTCCTATATGGTCAAACTTGCTAAAACTGAGTCATGGAGCACTTGGGAAACCTCTTGGAATCATTTCTACTTTATTCCTAGACTTCCTAGCGCATATCTACTTTTTCTGCTTTATTGTTGCTTTTACTAAGTTTTAAGGAAATTGGGAAAGTTTGACTAGGTGAAGTTAACTTGTTTTTTGTCCCCATCATCCTCCACTCTTTTCTCCTAATAAAAGCATGTATGAGTTGTCCTTCCATCACCTATTATCCTCCCTAATTTATTTTTCCAATTCGTGAGCTCCTAGACAGATTTGGAAGTTACTTTATGCACCTATGGGGGATTTGCTTGTTTTTAGTAAGTCTTCTTTTGACCAATTCGAATGGCATCCCAATGCATTCAAATATATCATTTAATTATTTATTGTGTCAGCCTACAACTTCACAAGGTTGGCTATTGTACACATATTCAATACAGATTAGTGTTCTGCTCCATATTCAGTCTCCTTTGTGTGTGATTTGCATGTGTAATTGGCAATTTTTGAGAGTGTAATTGTTCTAACACCTGGGTTCAATTTCCATATGGTATCAAATCCTTTGTAGATCAATTTCTCTCCTTCCATATTATTATTGCAGGTTCGACATCATTGACTGGGAGCATTCTGCTGACTGAAGGGACAATTTCTGAGCTATGGATCAATCTCAGAAGATCATCTTGACTCCATTTAATTTATTTGAATGGAAATAAGATATGGAGATACTGTTGAGAGAGAAAGGCCTCTATAGAGTGACTATGGCAACAGAAGCATAGCCCAATGCAGCTACAAAGAAAATTAAATGGCACAACAAGAGGGATGAGCCCTATGGTCTCCTATGTCTAAGCATATACAGAGACCTCCTTTTCCATCTTGATGGATTGACATCACAAAATGAAGTATGGGAGAAGCTTTTTGATATTTTTGGTAAAATAGATGAGATGAGAGGGCATCAAATTGAGAATGAACTGATCTCTTTGAGTCCCAGTAGCTTCGAATCCCTGCAACTCTACTTTTCCAAGTTTAAAGCCCTTATATTGCAGCTAAAACAATGTGGAATCGAAAAGAAGGAGGAGAAAATGGTTTCGGCCATACTCTTGAAGCTTTGCCTTGAGTGTGGAATCGAAAAGGAGGAGGAGTAGCTGTCAAAAGAGTGTGACCTTCCATGCCACCAAGTTGAGAGCTCGAGCTTGGAAGATGCCTAAACTTGCAGAGTTCATGGAATCTCTCACACAAGAACAAGATAAATTGGTGATGATGGGCACCATCAAACCTTCCAAAGACCAAGCTCTGGTTGTTGGAGATTTGAGGGTGGATTCAAAAGGAAAGAAGAAATCTAAGAAGCCACCTGAGCAAAAGAGAGACAAGAACAAGTCTCCAGAGGAGCCCCAAGGTTCCAAGAAGAACCCCCAGAAGAAGAAGAACAAAGGAGAAATGAGCAAGTGTGCATACTACAGTAAGGGAAATAATCCTGAAAGATCCTGTATGAAGAAGCAAATTGACATGTTGACCCAACTCCTGGAGAAGAATAGCATCTCCCTTCCTGATAGCTCAAAGAAAAGGGAAGGATGATCAAATTCATGAGACAGAGAGAGAGTTCATGCATTGGTTGTTGCCACATCAATCTCACCTAGTTTCATCATTGATTATGGAGCTTCAAGACATATGGTTTTGATTAAGGAGGAATTCACCTCACTTGACATGTCGAAAGGCCCACCAATAGTACTGGGAGATGACTCTCTCACCGAAAGTTTGGGCAAAGGGAGGATTGATCTTGACCATGGTAAGTTCAGTAATGTATTGTTAGTTTTTCAAAATTTAAGCTAGCATTATGATAAGATCTTTTCACTGAGAGAATAACAAGCACAACAATCACATAAGCATATCACAAGAGACAAGAGACACAAAGCTTTTAGGAGGGGAAACCATAAATGGAGAAAACCCCTCAACTTCCTCTAAGATAGTATCACCACAAGATGTGATCCCAAAACAGTAAGATGACCTCCCTTCACAACAGCAGCCTTCTGTCTTCTGTCAAGCCCAATAATTTCCTTCTCCAAAAGTGCGCCACACTTGAGAGAGCAAGAGAGCTAAGTCACAAGTGATAAATAGAGAGACTCACCCTCTCTATTTATATTAGTCCGTTGACTTGAAGTGCACTCAACCTAATAATTACTACTCGAGCCTACACCTTAATTAGTGTATAAAAACTCAAGTGCCCCTAAACTGGGGGGGACTTACCTAATGACTTGATATGACTTGTTTACATTATTAATCCTCCCGATCGGAACATCGGGGCATGACCACATGACTGAAATACATAATAGAAACATCCCGGAATAAACATCGGGTTACAATATATGAAATATATAGAAGAATACATTCCAAAGTTACATATACATCAACACTCCCTCTTAACTAGGAAGGTATTCTTTCGACACAATTTTTCAGCACTGGTCTTCTTCTTTGCATCAACTGGATCATCTGAGTCATCTTCATTATCAAGTCATCCTCGTCTTCAAGTCATCTGGATCTGGATCATCTCTTGATCTGGATCATCATAAAATGGCATCACTGGATCTAGATCATCACTCGATCTGGATCAACATCACTGGACTGGATCTGGATCATCACTCGATCTGGATCATCTCTCTGGACAGGATCTGGATCATCACTCGATCTGGATCTCTACTACTGGATCTGGATCATCACTCGATCTGGATCATCTCTCTGGACAGGATCTGGATCATCACTCGATCTGGATCTCTACTACTGGATCTGGATCATCACTCGATCTGGATCTCTCGGAGTCATCATAACTGGATCTAGATCATAGCTCGATATGGATCTCCACTGGTCATCATCAAGTGTGTACTATCTCGCCATAGGAAGTTCTATAGAGCCAGCCCTATTTCATGCTGGATGTAGGCCCACCACCTGCAGGTCTTCATCATCACTGGCCATACTGGAGAATCCTCAGGACTTATTACGTGCGTCACAAAACCTCGAAAGAGTATCCCAGGACTGATTACGGGCACACAACCCAACCTATAGGATCTCCCAGGGCTCCAAATTACATGTGACCTTACCACAAAACCTTGCAAGAGCATCCCAGGACTGATTATGGGCACACAACCCAACCTATAGGATCTCCCAGGGCTCCGAATTACATGTGGTCTCACCACAAAACCTCGCAAGAGCATCCCAGGACTGATTACGGGCACACAACCCAACCTATAGGATCTCCCAGGGCTCCGAATTACATGTGGTCTCACCACAAAACCTCGCAAGAGCATCCCAGGACTGATTACGGGCACACAGCCCAACCTATAGGATCTCCCAGGGCTCCGAATTACATGTGGTCATGGCAAAACCTTGCAAGAGCATCCCAGGACTGATTACGGGCACACTGCCCAACCTATCGGATCTCCCAGGGACCGAATTACATGCCATCTGCACAACCTGACTGAGTGTTCCTGGT
>LPNX010136766.1:211940-337255 GCA_001517045.1 Pseudotsuga menziesii
AGCAGCCTTCTATCTTCTGTCAAGCCCAAGAATTTCCTTCTCTAAAAGTGCGCCACACTTGAGAGAGCAAGAGAGCTAAGTCACAAGTGATAAATAGAGAGACTCACCCTCTCTATTTATATTAGTCCGTTGACTTGAAGTGCACTCAACCTAATAATTACTACTCGAGCCTACACCTTAATTAGTGTATAATAACTCAAGTGCCCCTAAACTAGGGGGGACTTACCTAATGACTTGATATGACTTGTTTACATTATTAATCCTCCCGATCAGAACATCAGGGCATGACCACATGACTCAAATACATAATAGAAACATCCTGGAATAAACATCGGGTTACAATATATGAAATATATAGAAGAATACATTCCAAAGTTACATATACATCAACATGTATTGTATGTTCTAGGTCTTGCCTCTAACCTCTTATCAGTGTATCAGATGACCCACATAGGGTCTCTAAAGAAGTTCATATTCTCCCTTGATGAAGTTGAGATCACAGAGATCTCAAGTGGTAAAGTAATTGCAAAAGGAGTTGCAAATCACACTTCTAAGGTATACATGTTTTCACATTTTCTACCCTACTCAAACCCCTCTGCTCTTATGATTCATGCTAATGAGGAAAGCAAGATTTGGCATGAAATATTTGGCAATATTAACTATAAGTATCTTTCTAATCTTAGTGAAAAATAAATGGTCATAGGGTTACCAAAGATTAAGTTTTCCAAAGGAGTCTTTCAAGGTTGCATCTTTGGAAAACACCCATAGCATAAATTTGAGAAAGCTAGTCATGAGAGAACCTCTGCACCTCTTGAGTTGATCCACAGTGATCTTGCTGGCCCATCTCCTCATATGTCAATGAGTCAAGAAAAATATGCATTGACATTAATAGATGACTTTTCCAGGTTCTGCTGGGTTTACTTCCTGAAACACAAGTCTGAAATTTTTGGCCTCTTCAAAGTCTTTAAGGATTTGGTTGAAAACCAGTCTAGGAGGAAACTCAAGGTCCTCAGATCTGACAATGGTGGTGATTATGTCAAGTCTGAGTTCATTCAATATTTTTCAGATGTAGGTATTCATATGCAACATTCTATCCCTTACACACCACAACAAAATGGTGTTGCTGAGAGGAAGAACAAATCACTGAAAGAGATGGCAACCTGCATGATGGAGGCTAAGACTTTGCCACCAAAGTTTTGGGCCGAAGCTATAAACTATGCAGCCTATATCCAGAATAGGGTGCCTCATAAACAGCTTGATGGTATGACTCCTTTTGAATCATGGAGTGGGCACAAGCCATATGTGACCCATTTCAGGATTTTTGGCTGAAGGGCTTGGGATAGAATTCCAACAGAAAAGAGGAAGGCTTTGCAACCCCAAAGCCAAGAGTGTCTATTTGTTGGGTAATCTGAATATTCAAAAGGGTACAAGCTGATCAATTTGAGCACAAATAAATCCTTCATTAAAAGGAGTGTTCGGTTCCAAGAAGAGCCTTTAGCAGCAGTTGAAGTTGGAGAGTCTTCTTCGCCACCAAAACCACTGAATGTAAGTGAAGAGATAAATGAGTTTGATGATTATGATATGTATGATAATTATTATTTAATTTCAGATCCTAAAATTCCTACAATACCAAAATGGGCATCAAAGACCATTCATGCAGCTGGGGAACTAGCTGGAAATCCTAGTGATTCTAGGAGGACTGGATCTCAGTTTGAGAGTGCCCTGTGTATGAAAGACCCCTTGTTTGTAGAGAAATGATATCTTATGGTTGAATTAGACCCACAGACATATGAATATGTAGCACATGATCCAATATGGCAAACGGCCATGAAAGAAGAATTCAGCTCACTCCAGAAGAACAACACTTGAGAGCTGGTTGATCTTCCCCCAGGGAGGAAGCTAGTTCAAAGTAAGTGGGTTTTCAAAACCAAGTTTGCTGCTGATGGTTCACCTTTGAAATATAAGGCAATATTGGTAGCCAAGGGCTACTCATAGGTAGATGGCATAGACTACAATGAGACCTTTGCACCAGTGGCAAAGATGGACTCCATTAGGCTAGCCTTAGCCATTGCAGCTTCGAAGCAATGGGAGGTACATCACATGGATGTGAAGTGTGATTTATTGAATGGAGATATTACTGAATATATTTACATGTAGCAGCATCAAGAATTTGTTACTAATCCATCTCTTGTGTGCAGGCTAAAGAAAGCATTGTATGGGCTTAAGCAAGCCCCCAGGGCTTGGTATGCCAAGATTAATGGCTTTCTCTTATCATTGAATTTTGTTTGATGCACGTCTGATCCTAATGTTTATTTGAAGCTGATTCATGGTTCTTTTATGATTATTGTCTTGTATGTAGATGACCTTCTCATTACAGGAAGCTCAAAGGATGAAATTGCCTCCTTGAAGGATGCAATGAACCATGCATTTTCTATGACTGATTTGGGGTTATTGAGCCAATTATTGGGTCTCGAGATTGCTAAAACCAAACATGGAATAAAAGTACATCAGTCCAAGTATTCTTTGAATTTTCTAAACAAGTTCAACATGAAATATTGCAATCCAAGCAAGACTCCCTTCCTTTCAGGAGTTAAGCTTGAAGAAGCAGATTCTTCACCTATGGTAAATAATACACTGTATAGGAAACTGATTGGGTGTTTGATGTACCTTACACATACTCGACCTGATATTTCTTATGCAGTAAGTGTGGCTTCAAGATACATGGATCAGCCTCATGAGATCCATTGGAGAGCAGCCAAAAGGATCCTTAAGTTTGTTCAGGGAACGAGGACTCATGGGATCTTCTACAAAGCTAAATCTGATCTTGATTTGATTGGGTTTACTGACAGTGATTGGGAAGGTGACAACATAGATCAAAATTCAACATTAGGATATGTGTTTGTGCTTGCTGAAGGACCAATCAGATGGTCAAGTAAGAAACAGAGTGCCATTGCACTCTCATCTACAAAAGAAGAGTACAAAGGAGTTGTAAATGCAGCAACTCAATGTTTATGGTTGCAGGGGTTACTTGGTGAGTGTGGCTTCGAATCAGAATACTCAACTACTATCTATTGTGATCATCAGAGTACCATTCAAATCTGCAATGATCCAGTTCAGAGACAGAAAACCAAACACATTGAGAACCATATGCACTACATCAGACAGCTTGTGCATGATGGCACCATTCACCTACTCTTCTGTTCATCTTCATAACAAGTAGTAGACATCTTCACCAAAGTTTTTTGTGAGAAGACATTCAGCAATCTCAAATCACTATTGGGGATTCCTGATCATGCTGTGAAGCATGATTGATGACAATATTTTCAAATTTTGTTTTACTATCCATGTTTAAGGGAGGATTTTTCCCACTGGGTTTTTCTTCTTTCCTTGGTTAAATGGACATGCAGTATGTAAAGGGTGACTAAGCCTTGTTGCTAGGCCCTGTTATTTTATTATATTCTACTCATAAGTCAAGATTAAGGGGGGTGTTATAATAATCAACCCATAGTACATTAATTATCCCCATTTTTGTCTTATTTGCCTAGTTTCCATATTCCACTCTATGCAAGTTATCCTCCACATGTCTTAGATGGTAAAACTTGCTAAAACTGAGTCATGGAGAACTTTGGAAAAATCTTGGAATCATTTCTGCTTTATTCCTGGCCTTCCTAGCGCATATCTGCTTTTTATGCTTTATTGTTGCTTTTACTAAGTTTTAAGGCAATTGGGAAAGTTTGACTAGGTGAAGTTAACTTGTTTTTTGTCCCCATCCTCCTCCACTATTTTCTCCTCATAAAAGCATGTATGAGTTGTCCTTCCATCACCTATTATCCTCCCTAATTGATTTTGACAATTTTTGAGCTCGTAGACAGATTTGGAAGTCTCTTTATGCACCTATGGGGGATTTGCTTGTTTTTAGTAAGCCTGCTTTTGACCAATTCGAATGGAATCCCAATGCATTTTAATATCTCATGTAATTATTTATTGTGGCAGCCTATGACTTCACAATGTTGGCCATTGTACACTTATTCAATACAGAATAGTGTTCTGCTCTATATTCAGTCTCCTTTGTGTGTAATTTGCATGTATAATTAGCAATTTTTGTGAGTGTAATTGTTCTAACACCTGGGTTCAATTTCCACAGTGAAAAAATTATAAGGATTTGAGGACAAAGCCTTTCTAAGAGAGTGGCAATGTAACAAACATAAAATAAAATAATAATTAAATAATTAATAATTAGGTTAACTAAGTTAGGTTATGAAATGAGGCATCTCCTCAACATTAAATGCCAAGCCATATTTAATTTTTTGCTCACACAATGAATTCACCAAAATACTTGGTAAATCAAATAAGCCATAAGGAAAGTATATATTAATGATAAGATAAGAGATGATATGTTACAAATGTCGGCCCTACCTTAAATATGGCTTGCACATTTAATGTTGAGTAGACGCCTCATTTCATAACCTAACTTATTTAACCTAATTATTATCTTATTTTATGTTTGTTATAGCCTTATATATAGGAATTTGCAAAATCACTACACAATTTCATGTATCCTATTTTTTTCACTTTGATCGACAGATTTTGAGATCCTATGAAGTTTCTAAGGATGTTAGCTCTAAAGTAAATTCTTAGTTACATTCTCTTATGTTATTAAAAATCAAGAATATGTTTATATTTAGATAAAGTGTCGAATATAGAGTTAATCAAAACATTCCTAAAATACTAATATCAAAGTTATATTTTATACTTTCATTATAAAATCTATCCATATCGATTTAAATATTATCATGAATATCAAGATAGTAATTGGTCCACTATTTTTGGATCTGACAACCAAATCTCATGTATTTTGTATCTATAATAAATAAAATGTAAAAGAGGAAAGAGGTTCAAGTAGTAAGGTCTTAGAGGGTCGAGACAAAGAATAAGTTATGTACAAACAAGTTAATATATCAACAATATTTCATCATCAAAGATCAATCATATTGTGGATTAGATTGTGCTTCCTTTTATGTTCTATTCACTTTTTCTTATTATGAATACAAAGATGTTTCTTGCATTGCATTGAATTTCATGTATGTTTTAGATATAATAGAAATAAATCTTTTATTGTGAATTCCTACAACTTATAATTTGTATTCTAATATTATATTGTTATTTAAGACACTGTTTTGAGTTTGAATGTCTTCCTTGTGAATGTACGAGTTGAGCAACTTGTTAAATTATATATTTATATCATCATCCTGATTATTCTTTCATACAATTGATTAAATGTTTAGATCCACATAATGTATGCCTATGAAACTATGATGTATCTCTGATTGAATTATTATATGTTTGATATCCTTTCTTAAACATCCAATCCCTTGTGACCTACCTGACCTACGTTTAAATATAAACCAATATCACAATTGAGGTGCCCTATCTCTAAACTATTGTAGCCCAGTGCATAATTTAGGGATACCATTAGTAACATTTGTTATAACCCCTTTCCTTAAGATCTTCCCACAACCAATCAAAAACCCTTTGTTTTTATTCTAGACTAATGTTATCCGACATTCTTCCCTACCAAAATAGAGTGATGACTATATTATAAAATCAAGTGGTCGTGTCTATCTAATATTAGTTTTTAATGAAATTGAAAAATAAAATAAATATGTTTTATGTTAAAAAAAATACCTCATAACCTTTTCGAATTATCACAATTATAGCAAAATTGTCAAACTGTCTATTAAATATCACATATTTTAAAATTTCATATCCTTTGAACTTTTGATTATTGTTGAGATATTCAACATTGACTAATCAACATTTTACATTGCAAGGGTTCAACTATTATCCTTCGGCCATCAATGTTCCAACTATTTTTCGTCAAACGACCGATGGTTAGTCCTAAGCTATAGGTGGTTCGATTCCTTAGGGAAAAATGTCAGAAACCATTGAAAAAACATTGTAACATTGTTGAGGAATAACCATTGGTATATCGATGAATGCAAGATGATTTAAAAAAATACACAAAAAATAGATTTTTAACTTGTATTTTTCGACGATCTGTTTGCACTGACAGATAATTTTGCCAAATTTTGACCCAAAATGTACTAGTGTCTAGTAGAACTTACTAGCATAGAATTTACCCTAATTTTTTCCAAGAGAAATGAAGGAATACAATTCTAAAGTTCCATGGGAATAATTCCATATTTGTGGAGGACTACTTGTAAACATTTTTTTTAATTTGTTGATGAGGTTTTGGTGGAGTATGAAAATTAACTCAATATGATTTATTCACACATTTTAGGGAGCTACAAGATATGGTATCTTAATCTTCATGAAGGTTGATTAAACTTGGTGATGGATTTGAGTCTCTCTTCAAGGAGAGGTGTGACATTTGGGAATCTATGATATTAAATGTTGCATCCAATGGACTTGACAAATTTGACCAGAAGGCATTAAATATGGAGGAATTTAAATCTCATCTAATATTTATTTCTAATAATGTGAAAGACTTAGATTATGAAGAGGATATTGGTGAAATAACTTATGAAAGGCGACAACATAAATAGTTTTCTCTATGAAACCTCAAATGCTTCTTTGCACCCATATATTGAACACTCATTATTCCAACAATTTGTGTGTATTTCTTAAGAAGTTGACTAATAATTGAAAACCTACATAGAATAGATACATATATCCCCATTCCAAAATATATACCAATATAAAATGATTCAAAATTATATGATTAGGGTGATGAATACTTTTGAAGCTCCATAGAAAATCCCAACATTTATGAGAAACCATTTTTTGATAATGAACTAAATATTGATAGTATACATTCATATATTCCTTTTACCTTCAAATAGTTTGTATCAATCAAATGAACATGATTCAATTGGTATAGATAGTGTACCTTTTATTTTCAATGAATATACTGGTTATACTATGAAACAACACTTCTTCGTCTGATCACTGACGCCAAATGTGTCGGTACACAAAAGGACAACATGGACTGAAGTGTCCTAAACATTATAGATGAAGTGAATCCTTGATGCATACTTGTTTCTTCAGCCTTACGAATATTTATAGATGAGTTTTTATTGCACTCACGGGTTCTCTTGTGACAAATCGTGTGTCACTCGTGGGTCATCCTCTATGCAACCTGTGAGTTATCCCTAAAAAGTTGCACTCATGATTTGCCTATGTAAAAGTCGCAAGTCAGTCACGAGTTTCCTTACTTATACCCACGAGTTCCTTAATACAAACTTAAAAATAAAAATATGACTATTTTAGGGGAAGTTGGGTTCGAAATGGTAACTTCCCTAACTCCCCTAATGATCCTAGGCCTCATAACCTCTCCTCATCAACAAGTATAAATAGAGGGGAGGGGTAGAGGATAGGGGATGCAACTTTGGAGAACAAGGTTATGCTGGATAAATATCTTGGGGACAGGAGCAAGGAGGACTTAGTTCTTGGTATGGAGAAGAAGTCTTGTCTCAGATAGGGTTGTAATGTTTTCTAAACCTTAATAATAAAGAATGTATTTCTTCCATATATGTATTAATGCATGCTTTTGTTGTTATGAATCATGATATATGTATTCATTTATTTATAAATGTAATTGTAATATATTCATGTTTCTTTATATAACAATAAGAGATACTGTAGAGAAGCGCCAATATTTGTTGCAGGTATTGAAGTGCAGAAAGATTTGGAGCATTTGAAGAAGGGATTGAAAGCTAGGATAAACCATCTAAAAAAGGTACTTGTCCTACCAACCCTTATTCTATTTGTTTATGTTCCAAACCCTTGATGTATGTAAGCCACACCCTTCTATGTTGGTGACCCTAGGACCCCAATTCATAAGCTCGATATCCCTCACAACATAACTGACGATTCTGTTGGGGAGTCTAGTTTGTGTTGGGGAATCTCCATTCAATTTTTCTATCCAGTTTTGCTCTGTTAGTTTTTGTCATAATTTGCAATTGTCTGATATTCATTTAGTATTCTAGATCTTAGGATTCCTGGTATTTTAATTTTTTCTTTTTTCAAAAATTTTAGAACCACTCGCAGGTTTCTGTAGTAACAATCACGAGTTCTCAGTTGAAGTCGTGGGTTTCCTTAGTAACAATCGTGAGTGACTCATGTTTTTCCCTCTAGACAGTAGCGATTTCCTATAGGATAGTGTCCAAGCTCTAGGATTTTCCCTTTATTCAGAATTTTTGGCATTTGACTACTTCTTTAGGGTTTTTTGCTAGATCTATGTCGATATGTTGTATGGTTCTTTTCACTGTATCTTGTTTTTACAAGCTTTATGTTAAGTAAGTTAGGTTGATTACATGTGCATCTGCAAGTTTTGTTTAGGTCTTTCCTCTTGGATTTATTGGTCGAAGTGTGAGTGTTTCTGTGAGTTCTTGACCTTTGTTAGTTCTCTGGTATTCTTTCATGTGTCTGATTGCTTTGTAGTGGTATGTACTTTTCACTTTTTCCAATATTTTGATCTACTTGGTTTCCAAATTTAGTAGTTCATCCCAAGTAGGGTTTTGGCCCAGCTTTGCAGTGCTTTTCAAATTTGTGATTATATGATCTGGATATTATTTCTTGCATCTATACATGTTTTTATTCTCTTACTTGCTTAGGTGCATTAGTTTGCACCAGATTTTTATTTTTGAAAAGAAAAACAAAACAAAGCATTGTGGTTGCATTGTTAGTCTTGGATAGTCCCTTTGTATGCTTGTTTTTAAATTATTTTCAAAAAAAAAAAAAAAAAGTCCTTTTTTTTTCAAAGTTCTTAAGAAAATTTCATTTGTTTCGAAAAAGAAAAAGAAACAGAATTTTGAATATCATTTGTATTAGAAACGTTTTACATCACTTTTGCTTTTAGTTGAGTCGTAACACCACGAGTTGGGCTTCCACTACCCCAAGTAATAATAACCTTAAAAAGTATTCTATTAATTATAAAGTATTAGTAACATTTTATTTCTAGGGTCTACATCAACTAAATTAGGCTAGGATCTTGGACTATGTGATATTTAACTATCCAAGATTGTTTAAACTTAGACTTAGTGGCTTATCATTTAGGTAAATCCAAGTTTACAAGGGATCAACCGGAAGGCTCCTCTAACATAGGAGTGTTGATGTATATGTAACTTCGGAATGTATTCACTTGTATTTCTTATGTATTGTAACCCGATGTTTATTTTGGGATGTATTTGTAATGTAATTGAGTCATGTCATGCCCCAATGTTCCGATAGGGAAGATCTATAATGTAAACAAGTCATGTCAAGTCATTGTGGGTAACCCTCCTGTTGTCTAAGAGTTAAAGTCCCTGCAGTTCCGAGGCACTAGGGTTATTAGACTCTCCTAGAGAGGTCGGCCCTAGTAGGGTTTTAGTCGTGTCGGGATTAGAATAAATAGAGAGCTAGCCTCTCTATTTAGTACACAACTTATACACACCCAAGTGTAGCGCATAGTTGAGGAAGGAGAAGACACTGGGGCTATATAGAAAGAAGGTTACTGCTGTCAGGAGATCATCTTACTATTTTGGGGTTTTAATTTTGGTGTTGATTCTATCTCTGAGGAAGTTGTGGGGTTTTCTCTATTTATGGTTTCCCCGAGGAAAAACACTGTGTTCATTGTCTCTTGTGTTTGATTGTTGTGCTTGTTGTTCTCTTAGTTAAATATCCTAATGTTATACTAGCTTAATGTTAAAAATCTAACATGGTATCAGAGCTAACCTTAGAAGAAGACACTGTGCAGTTGCGGGAACTAGGGCTTCCTACTTTGTGGATCTCTCTCCATAGATTTTCAGCAAAAGAAGGTTGGAATAACTCTCCTCCTTAGGGTGCATATTTCTGTCGAAGCATAATCCAATTCTGAGGTTTTTCATTTTTGGACCTGACACTACTGCCGAAAATTAGGGCTTTTCACAAAAGAGGAATTTTTCAGTGAGCCCAGGCCTGAATTGATCTCCTCCCTAAAATCAAAGTTAGGGATCAATTTCAAATCAATTGGTTGGATAGAAATCCGGAAAAGAAAAACCCTAATCTGCTTTTGAACCAACACTGTAGAATTTCAGCTACAAATCCAGATCTAACATCTTGAACTGGTAAAATCTAAATATTTTGTATTTCCATTTGAGGTTCGCAGTTAAGATGTCTCATCATACCAAGCTTGATGAAAAGCTCGAGGGAGCTAATAACTTCCGAGCCTGGAAGTATAGGATCTCCCTGATCCTAGAAGAGAATGAGTTGGACTCCTACATCAATGAGGAGGTTCCAGTTCCAGAGGGAGATGAGGCTAAGGCCTTACACAAGAAGAAGATGGTTATGGAAAAGAGAATCATTTCTGATTCTATCAAGGATCATCTCATACAACAAGTGTCCTCCATAAAGACACCTAAAGCTATGTTTGATTCCCTAACCAAATTGTTTGAAGGGAAGAACATAAACCGGAAGATGACTCTGAGAAACCAACTGAAGAATGTGAAGATTCAGAATGCAGAAACCATCCAGTCTTACTTCACAAGAGTTTCTCAAATCAAACAACAACTGGAAGCAGTAGATGAAGAAGTGGAAAATGATGAGATTGTAATGACCACCTTGAATGGTCTCCCTAGATCATGGGACTCCTTTATTCAAGGGATATGTGCCAGAAAGAAGTTCATTAAGTTCAGTAGACTATGGGAAGAATGCTCTCAAGAAGAAGCTAGGATAGCAGCCAGAGAAGAGAAGATGGGAAGTGAAGATCAAGCTCTCACAGTACATTCCAAGAAAATCAAAAGAAGTTCTCATCACTCTAGAGGTAAGCATTTTTCTAAAACTAACTCTAGAAAATATTTCTCTAGAGGAATATGTTATACTTGTGATGAAGTAGGACACTTTGCAAAAGATTGTCCTAAAAGAAAAAATAAGAAAAAGGGAAACAAGAAAAGACATCATGCTCATGCTATAGAGGATGATGAACCATCCAAGAAGAAAACCAGATATGAAAGTGAAGACTCTTCAAGTGATGAAGAATATGTCTTGATTTTTTCTCTCATGGGAAATATCACACATGGAAGCAATGATTGGCTTATAGATAGTGGGGCTTCCAAGCATATGACAGGATTCAAAGAATCCTTTGTGAGACTTTCAAAACATGAATCACCTCACAAGGTGAAGCTTGGAGATGACTACCAATATCCAATGAAAGGTAGTGGGGAATCTTCTTATAAACTAGACTCTGGAAAGTCTATGAGGATGAAAGATGTATTGTTTTTACCAGGACTCAAGAAGAACCTTCTCTCCATATTTGCATTAGATGCAAAAGGCATGAGGGTTGCATTCATAGATGGCCAAGTCATCATGTGGCCAAAGGGAAATACTATTAATGATGTAGTAGTGATTGGGGAACAAGAAGGAGGTCTATACAAATTGAACGGCCATCAAGAACAAGCCTTGGTCCATGACACAGTAGATCCAAATGAACTTTGGCATAGAAGGCTTGCACATGTGCATTACAGAGTACTACCAATTGCAAGCAAAGTTGTTGAAGGTCTTCCAGAAATTCAAGCAAAACATTATGGGGTCTACAAAGGATGTGCGAAAGGAAAGAATACAAAGAAGACATTTCCAAGTAGCAAAAACAAAGCAAAAGGAATCTTGGAAATCATCCACTCTGATGTATGCAGTCCTATGTCATCAAGCTCACTAAGTGGGTATGTATACTATGTTTCTTTTATTGATGACTTTTCTAGGAAGACATGGATTTACTTCATGAAGAACAAAGATGAAGTATTCAGCAAGTTCAAGGAATTCAAAGCCTTGATCGAGAATCACACAGACAAGAAGATCAAGACCATTCGATCAGATAATGGTGGAGTATTCACTTTGAATGAATTCAAAGAGCTATGCAAATACTCAGGGATTAAGAGGGAGTTTTCCACTCCTTATAATCCACAACAGAATGGTATTGTAGAAAGGAAGAATAGAACTATCATGTAAGCTGCAAGAGAAATGCTTCATGATCAAGATATTCCTATGCATCTTTGGGTGGAAGCTGCCAGAACAACAGTGTATGTACAGAACCGTACTCCACATAGAGTACTCGAGAACAAGACTCCTGAAGAAGTCTTCTTCGGAAAGAAACCAGAAGTCAACCATCTCAGAATATTCGGATTTCCTATGTACATACACATTCCAAAAGAAAAGAGAACAAAATTAGATCCTTCAGGAAAGAAGGGTATATTTGTGGGATACTATGAAAGCTCGAAGGCTTACAAAATATATTTCCCAGGATACAAGAAGATTGACATCAGCAAGGATGTGACATTTGATGAAGACACAGCTTACAACAAATCCATAAAGAAACCTACTGAAGAATCTGAAGAAACAGAAGCACCCAGAATTCATGATACAACCATGAATGAAGAAACTCGAGAATAATATCGAGAGTTTGAAGAACCACAAAGACCTATAGATCCACCTCTAGAGAAGAATCC
This sequence comes from Pseudotsuga menziesii, assembly GCA_001517045.1. Classification (NCBI taxonomy): domain Eukaryota; kingdom Viridiplantae; phylum Streptophyta; class Pinopsida; order Pinales; family Pinaceae; genus Pseudotsuga; species Pseudotsuga menziesii. The sequence goes on from LPNX010136766.1 coordinate 224,420, forward strand.
TCATAAGAGGAAACCTGCTTGGGTACGAGAACTTATCCAAGGTGTGAAAAGATATGGTGCTCTAGAAGAGAATCACAGAGAAAGAAAAAGGACCAGATCCTGCTCCGGGTATGTAGCATTACTATGTGATTTCATTGATAAAGAACCTTTCAGTTATGAAGAAGTGGCAAAATAGAAAGAATGGAAGGATTCTATGATCGAAGAATATCAATTGATCATGAAGAATGATGTTTCGGATGTTGTCCCAAGACCAGAAGGGAAGTCAGTTGTAACTTCCAAATGGATCTACAATATCAAGCATGTTGCAGACGGTAGCATAGAGAAATATAAAGCAAGTTTTTTTGCTCGGGGTTTCTCACAGAAAGAAGGAATAGATTATGAAGAAACCTTTGCACTTGTAGCCAAATACACTTCCATTAGATCAGTACTTTCCCTAGCTGCAGTGATGAAATGGAATATACACCAAATGGATGTCAAGACTGCTTTCTTGAATTGTGTAGTCGAAGAGGAAGTGTATGTAGAACAACCACTTGGTTTTGAGACACATGACAGAGAGTCTCATGTATGGAGATTGAAGAAAGCCTTGTACGGTTTGAAACAGGCACCCAAGACTTGGTACAGCAGAATTGACAGCTTTCTATCCAGTTTGGGATTTACCAAAAGTAAAGCAGATTCCAACCTTTACTACAAGGTTGAATATGGAAACCCAGTGATGCTCCTACTATATGTAGATGATCTGTTTGTGACAGGTATGGATGGGTTGATTGTTGATACGAAGAGAAATCATGCTACCGATTTCGAAATGAAGGACTTGGGTATGATGCATTATTTTCTAGGTATGTAGGTGTGGCAGAGTGTAGATGGAATCTCCCTTGGACATGGAAGTATGCAGTAGAGATTCTAAAAAGGTTTGGGATGATGGACTGCAAGGCTATGGCCACAACTATGGCATCGAACTTGAAGCTATTGAGTGATGCTTCATCAGAGTCAATTGATGCTACGATGTATCGTCATATGATTAGGTCCTTGATGTACCTGACAAACACTAGACCAGATATTTTCTTTGCTGTGAACACCTTAAGCTAGTTCTTGATAGATCTGAGACATGTTCACTTGATTGCTATAAAGCATATTCTGAGATACCTAAGAGGTATGGTTGATTATGGGCTCAAGTACGATACAAATCAGAAGATTAACCTGGAGGGTTATGTTGATTCAGATTGGGTAGGCAGTTCCATCGATAGGAAGAGCACTTCATGATGTTGCTTCAGTATGGGATCAGGTGTGATCTCTTGGTTTATCAGGAATCCTGTGTGGCACTGAGTACAGCTTAAGTAGAGTATGTTGTAGCTTGTTCAGCTAGTTGTGAGGTAGTATGGCTCAGGAATCTACTGTCTGATTTATTTCATCTCCAGCTGGATGCAACTTGTATACACTATGACAACCAGAGTTGTGTGAAGTTGTCAGATAACCCAGTGTTCCATGACAAGTTGAAGCATATCGGGATCAAGTATCACTATATTAGGGATATGGTGCAGAGGGGGGTAGTGAAGCTCTATTATATTGCGACGGATGATCAGATAGCTGATGTGTTGAAGAATCCATTGGCTAGAGTGAAGTTTGAGTACTTCAGGGAGAAGCTTGGTTTTATCCAGATCGAGCTCCCTTCCAAGGGGAAGTGACGAGTCTGGAAGCCATTTTGACGAGCAGGTCAGATGTAAGGGCTGAGCCATTTTGTCATGGTGAGAGGATTGGTTACTTACATGTCAAATATGAGTGCTGAGCCATTCTGATATGACTGTAGGATTGGTTCCTACATGATCAGATATAAGGGCTATTTCCATTCTTGGAATGGAGCTTCCTGGTGAGTTACCAGGAATACTTGGACTTGGAATGAGGGCCTTTCTAAGACGATTGTAAGATGTAGTCTTACATGATCATATGTGAGCGCATGGCCATTCTAATGTGATTGAGGGATGTGTTCCCACTTGATCAGATATAAGGGTTGTTGCATTTCTAACGAGTAGGTCAAATGTGAGTGCTGGCCATTTTGATGTAGGATTAGTTTCTACATAGATGTAAGGGATACCACCTTTCTGACAAGGAGGTCAGATGTGAGTGATGGCCATTCTAATGTAGGATGAGATCCTACATAGATGTAAGGGCTACTACCTGTCTAATGAGTAGGTCAGACGTGAGTGTCGGCCATTCTGATGTGAGTGTAGGATGAGGTCCTACATGTTCAGATGTAAGGGCTACCACCTTTTTGACGAGGAGGTCAAAAGTGAGTGCCAGCCATTCTAATGAGTAGGTCATATGTAAGGGCTACTACCATTCTCTGAATGGAGGCACCTGGTTAGTTACCAGGAACCCTCAATATAGGACTAAGTGCCTTTCTGATGAGTCAAGGTCAGATGTAAGTGTTGTTCCTTTCTGATGAGTCAAGGTTAGATGTGAGTGTTGGCCATTCTGACGAGTAGGTCAGATATAAGGGCTACCAAAGACCTATGAGAAGGTAGGCCTACATACAACATGAAAAAGGGTTAGCTCTATAGAAATTCCTATGATGAGAAGAATCATGAGATAGCACATATGATGATGACCCAGTGATGATCCAAATCGAGCTATGATCCAGATCCAGTTATGATGTCTCTAAGATGATCCAGATCGAGTTATGATTCAGATCCAGTAGTGATGATCCAGATTGAGCTATGATCCAGATCTAGTGATGATGACCCAATGGTGATCCAGATCTAATGATGATCCAGATCCGGTGATGGTGATCCAGATTGAGTGATGATCCAGATCCAGTGATGGTGATCAAGATCGAGTGATGATCTAGATCCAGTGATGGTGATCCAGATCGAGTGATGATCTAGATCCAGTGATGGTGATCCAAATCGAGTGATGATCTAGATCTAGTGATGATGATGCAAATCCAGTGATGATCCAGATCGAGTATGATCCAGTGATGATGATCCAGATCGAGCGATGATCCATATCTAGATGAAGATGACTTGGACATGAAGAGAACTTGATGATGACCCAGATGATACATAGAAGAAGACTTGTGCTAAAAATTGTGTCGAGAGAATACCTTCCTAGTTAAGAGGGAGTGTTGATGTATATGTAACTTCGGAATGTATTCACTTGTATTTCTTATGTATTGTAACCCGATGTTTATTCCAGGATGTTTTTGTAATGTACTTGAGTCATGTCATGCCCCGATGTTCCAATCGGGAAGATCTATAATGTAAACAAGCCATGTCAAGTCATTATGGGTAACCCTCCTATTGTCTAAGGGTTAAAGTCCACGTAGTTTCGGGTCACTAGCGTTATTAGACTCTCCTAGAGAGGTCAGCCCTAGTAGGGTTTTAGTCATGTCAGGATTAGTATAAATAGAGAGCTAGACTCTCTATTTAGTACACAATTTATACACACTCAAGTGTAGCGCATAGTTGAGGAAGGAGAAGACACTAGGGCTAGATAGAAAGAAGGCTACTGCTGTCGGGAGATCATCTTATTGTTTTGGGGTTTTACTTTTGGTGTCGATTCTATCTCTAAGGAAGTTGCGGGGTTTTCTCCATTTATGGTTTCCCCGAGGAAAAACACTGTGTTCATTGTCTCTTGTGTTTGATTGATGTGCTTGTTGTTCTCTCAGTTAAAGATCCTAATGTTAAACTAGCTTAATGTTAAAAATCTAACAAGGAGTTAAGCTTGAGGTCATGTGAAGGCTTAGTTGTGTAGATACCCCTCCAATACTTTGTTCAATCATATACTAGGATTTTTGTGCATACAATGGTTCATTCAGTACCACATTGTGCCCCATGAGGTGTTCATGCTTCTTGGATTTCGTGCTTAGCTACCCTGCCCATGCACACCAATAAGAACTGCGACTGTTCCACTAGAATATTGTTGAAATATTGGTAGCCTTAATATCCATACTTTAGGGTTCTTTCATAGATGATGAAATAAGGCTATTTCCACTGTACCTAGGGCGGACTTAGGAGGAAACAATGAATAAAAATTTGGGAGTGAGGTTTGGTGATTCAAATGTTTCCACCTAGAAACATTATCACGGGATCCCAGGTAACTCTTCTTTGATATTCACTGGTTTCTTCTGGGCCCTAATCATCCCAGAAGCTTCTTTGGAATGTATATATTTTACCTTCCTTTGTTTGTGATACTTAGTATTTTTTAGTAGTGTTCTCTATGGTCTGCTTGTGATCTATTCTGACCTTTAGTTGTGTGACTTAAATATTTAGATGTGGAGGATCAACCTCCTCGTAGGTCTAGAAGGTTGCAAAACCTTCCTCCTCTTTTAATAGTGGAGCCTCCACTTCCACCTCAAAGGCAGAGATTGGATAGAAACGTTTATTTTGAATCAACTTGTGTTAGCAAAGTTCCAAGCAAGCCAAAACATAGATACACTCATACTGATATTCCGCTAGTAGAGATCGAATATTTACAAGCTGAAGAGTTTGCAAGGAATTACAATACACCTCTTACTAACCTAAGAGATCATGTGTTGGTATAATTTCATCCTTTCGATTCACCCATATTTGCTATTCTTTTGAGTTATGTTATGTCTAGTTCAGGAGAAGGCCCGAGGGACATGTCTACCCCCACTTTATCCATGATGGCCAGTGGTGTCTCTCCTTCACAAGTGAGTTATCCACGACCAAATGAATCTAATGGACCTGTGGTGTATTTGAATTTTTCAACTCTAGTTTCTCTAAGAGATCAAGTGTCTAGTCCCTTAACACCTTCAAACAATGTTGGTTCATCTAGTGGGATTGTTACTGATATACCCATTGCACCCTTTACATCTTATCACTTTTTACAAAATACTCAAAGTGGTCCTAGTGGTTCCACTTCATTTGTTCAAGGATTTATGTGGTATGGAGGGAGCATCCCTCCATCCACACCTTATGTAGGCCCTTCACCTACTTATGTTGGTGTGTGGTTTGGAAGCCATAACCCTTTTCCAGGTTTCAACTTTCATGATTCTAGTCAAGTGTCATCTACTCCTTTTGGAATATATCCCTTCTCACTTTTTAGTGGGGGAATCTCAACTTCTATATATGTAACTACAGCTTCAGCTGAAACTGGTCAAACATAATATCACACACCACAAGTTATAAATCCTTCGTATTTTGTATGGAATCCATTTCAAAACCTTGCTACTCCATCATAACCGGTGGATGGGGGAAACCCCAACCTCTCTTTTGGGAATACTGGTGCGGGAACTTCCTTTCCCCAGATGCCTCAATATCAAACTCGAGCTAAGACAAGACTACCCTTTTTGTAAAATTTAAAATTTTTAGACTTATCGAAACTCATGAATCACCCTGTGCGCCACGATCCAACTTGGCCACTGGTCCTGAAAAAATTTCCTTCTGACATTCCTAAGTTTGAATGGAAAATTGGAGAGGACCATGGTGACCATGTCACAAAAATCCATTTGTGGTTCTCCTCTAACTCATTGAATGATGATTCCATTCGGCTGAGTCTATTTCAACGCACTCTTACTAATGTAATATCTAAATGGTACATTGAACTTTCGTTTGCCTCCTATAATAGTTTTCTTGACTTTGCAACCATTTTGTTGAACCACTTCCAACTTTCAGTCTGGTATGATGCCGATACAGACCTACTGTTGACCTTTCAGTAGAATAAGGTCACTCATATATTTGATCATATTCAAGAGTGGAGAAGAAGGAAGAGGCTCATCAAAGAAAATATAATTCCTTTTGGAATGGTTTTTGAAGTATTTATTGCCATATATTTCAAAGGATCTCTCAACATCAAGAGTGACCTCGGAGGAGGAGGCCATACTCAAAGCCCAACAATTGGACTTTATTTATTCCCGGTCTAGGATTCTCTATGAGATTATTCCTTAGGCACCAAGTTCCAACATGGACATTGCTAAACCAAAGCCTAGACCACATGTCGATGGTGTGGTAGGTTCAGTTGAAACACCGACTGTAGAATCACTAGAAAAATAGATACGTGAGTTATCAGTTAAACAATCTGCAGCAGAGGAATCTAAGGATATCACTCCCTCACCACATAATGCAAATGTTTTTGCACAATCTACCCAAAATGGAACTCAACAGCATGGTGGGAAAAAGAACAAGGGTAAGAAGTGTGAGGGAAATCAGAATAAGCAGAAACCTTCCAATAATGTTGAGGGGGGTAAGAAATATAACAAGAAGGTAAAGTTTCCTTGCAATATTTTCCAAGAATATCACCTCACCTATCAATTACCATTAATGGATTAAGCACATAAGTTGTCGAAATAGAAACAACCTTTCATCCTGAAGGATCCATTCCTGCAAGGACATAATGGAACTTCTAGTGATCCAAATAACGCAGGGGGCACACACAATGCTCCTACTACTGATTAATAATATATCAACATGGATCAATCCAATACTTTACTACATTCCAGAGCCAATAATTATGAAATGGAGGCTCCACAAAGAGATAATTAAACTGCCAAAACTTCAGCCCTGCTTTCAATTGATAAATCGACTAATCCTATATCTAAAATACCAAAAATTGTTTTCAAAAAGATTTTTCACAACCCTAACACGAGGGCTTATTATAACTATTCAATAGTGGAATACTTATCCCAAACACCCTGTGCGATGTCAGCCTTAAACGTGCTCCAGTGTTGTCCTTCGTAGTGAGATGCACTTTTGGTGACCATAGGTAGTATGTAATTTGGGAGCCTAATGGATAGCTTTAATATGTTTGATGTCAAACAACACCTACCTTACCATGTGGCCTTTTTTATTTATGTAGTCCATGGAGAAAAAAAATGGACGAACAATAATAGACGAAGGTGCATCCACATGTGTAATTTCCATTTCATGTTGGAAGGCTTTGGGATCCCCTAATTTGGTCCCATATAACACTTTGTTCACCACTTTCGATAGAATATCTTTCCTTCCACATGGTATCCTACCATCTTTTGAAATAAAACTGGCATGGAAAACAATCTCTATAGAAATTGAAGTTGTGGATGCCCTGTTGGACTATAATTTAATTTTGGGGAGAAGTTGGACCTACGAAATGTGTGTTATTCCATCATCCATTTTTCGAGTCCTTGTGTTCCCACATGAATGAAAGCTGGTAACCGTTGACCAAATGACATATACTTGGAAGGGTCATATGGAGACTTCAGAGTCTAGTGTACCATTTATTGATCAATAATTCCCAACAAACAAAAGTTTAGGAGTTGGGATGTATACATCGTTGATGGGCACTTTTGATATGCCCACTCCTATAAACTACTTAGGCTCGAAGAGTGTAGGGAAGAACATATATACATTTGTATATAGAATAGACCCATGGGTTCTCCCTTCACAAGAAGTGACTCAACTTCCCTTATCAATAGAATAAGTATCTTATCAAGCTATATTTGATGCTATTGTTGATTCAATCTTGACTCCTTCCATCTCAGAGGAGTCAAATGAAGCTTACTTGCTCGCATGGGTAGAGAACTCGACATATTGATATGACTTCTTGGATATGTTTTTTTCGTCTAACAAATCCATTTTGGAAGCCATGATAAGACCCAAGAAAATTTGTAAAGACTTTCATCACGATTTCTACTTCCTTCCATACCTGAGCAGGATAGAAAATTCTAAGTTCCATGTGACACTAGCTAAAGGTATTGATCAACCTGTGAATCCTTTTCTGAAGTAGGGAGTGTTTACTAAGGGGAATATGGAAAAAAATTTCACCACCACATCGATAAATATCTCTACAAAACCAGATGTCATGGAAAATGTGCATATTGGAGCAAACATTTCTCTCGAAGATATTGCCACTTACACTGCCTTATTTAAGGAATTTCGTGATGTATTTTCTTGGTATTACAAGGATATTCTAGGCATAGACCCATCAATTATGGAGCATGAGATCAAAACTTACCATAACATTAAAGCTATTTGATAAAATATTTGACCTGTAAATCTATGGAAAGTGACAACCATCAAGGATGAAGTGGAAAAGTTGTTGAAAGCTAGTTTCATTTACCCTATTTCTCTTACGGAATGGGTATCCAGTCTTATCTTGGTCGATAAGAAGCAGGGGTACATACGCGTTTGTACTAATTTCCATGATTTAAATAAGGCATGTCCGAAGGACAAATAACCCAATCCGTTCATTGATCAGATTATTGATGCATGTCCCGGTAGTGAGGTTTTCTCATTTATGGATGGTTTTTTGGATATATATAACCAAATCCAGATTAAACCAGAATACCAACACAAGGCTACATTCATATTCCCTTGGGGTAAATTTGCGTACAAAAATATGCCTTTTGGTTTGAATAATTTCGAGGAAACCTTTCAACGTGCAATGAAATCTTCTTTTCATGATATCAAACACATTGTCGAATCATACCTAGATGATCTTCCAACCCATTCTCGAAAGAGAAAGGATCATCTGGATCATCTTCGTTTGATTTTTGAAAGATGCAAACATTGCAAGATTCACTTAAATCCACATAAGTGTGCCTTCTGCGTTGAATCATGCCAACTTCTAGGTTTCATAGTATCCAACAAAGGTATAAGGGTAGATCCATTGAAAGTAGAGGTGATTGTTATTCTACCTCCTCCTTGAACCATGAGACAATTAAAAAGTATAAAAGGAAAGTCAAACTTTCTCCGATGATTTATTGTAAACTATGACATGATCACTAAGGGATTCATGCACTTGGTTAAGCAAGACACCCCATTTATATGGGATGAATCTGCACAATAATCCTTCGAAGAATTGAAGAAAACACTGCTATCAGCTCCTCTTTTGTACCCATCGGATTACACGAAGGAATTCATATTGTATATGGATGAATTTTAGTCCACAATTGGTGTAGTGCTAGTTCAGGAGGATGACAAGTTCCAAGAACATGTTATCTACTATCTTAGTCACGCTTTGGCTGGCCCTAAACTTAGATATTTGCATCTCAAGAAATCGAATTTGGCGACAGTCTATGCCGTCCAGAGGTTGAGACACTACATTATACTAAGGAAAAACACTATAGTTGTAGACATAAATCCATTCTATTATTTTTTATCCTAATGTATAATCGAGGAAAAAATGAATAAGTGGATTGTCATTCTCCACGAGTTTGACCTAGATTTCTAGTTCCCCAAGTCTAAGAAGTCCCTAGTATTCATAGAGCTTATCTCAGAGTTCCTGAGTGATGAAAGCACAGTGATAAAAGATGAGCCATTTCTCGATGAGCACATTTTCTTAATATCAACTTCTCATCCTTGGTACAGATATATCTCAGTATATCTCCAGACTTTGAAGTGTCCTCCAAGCTTCTCATAGGAATATCGACGCAAGTTAATATTGAATGCCAAAAACTACCTCATAATCAGTGATACATTATATAGACGAGGGGTATATTCCATCTTACGTCGGTTCCTTACCCATGAAGAGGCTAAGATTGTCTTGAATGATTCCTATAGTGGAGCGTGTGGGGGTCATTTATCTGGTTAGAAATAGCCCATAAAATATTGTGTGTCGAGTATTTCTGGCCTATCATCTTCAAATATTGTGTAGATGATGTAAATCGTTGTCATCTGTGTCAGATCTATACCAGAAAAATGAGGTTGCATCCTGCTCCACTTTTTCCCATCATTGCGGTAGGGCCCTTCACCAAGTGGGGGTAGATTTCATGACCTGCAACCTAGTGTCTGCTTCGAGGAACAAGTATATCATTGTTTTCATTGATTACTTTACGAAGTGGGTAGAGGAAATGCCTATGTTTAAATTTGATAGTGAGATGACAACATATTTCATGTTCAATCAGATCATCACGAGGTGCAGTATTCTGAAGCAGATTTTCACTGACCATGGAAGTCATTTTTAGAACAAGATAATGGCGGAATTGACTACTATTTTAGGTTTTAGGAAATACCACTCGCATTCCTTCTGCATGCAAGAGAATGGACAAGTAGAAGTAGTTAATAAGACTTTGAAAACCATTCTCAAGAAAACTATAAATGCAAGTAGGCCAAATTGGCATATCATGTTGTATCCGGTGCTTTGGGAATACTGAACAAATGTTAGTACTTCCATATGGTTTTTTCCCTTCCATCTCATTCATTGGGTTGAAGTAATCACACCGGTGGAATGCGAGATACCATCCTTAAAGATTGCAACTGAAGTACTTCCTGATACTTATGAGATTGACGAACGTTTGTTGCATCGGGAACATCTAGATGAACATCATAGATATGCGCTCACAAAAAATGAAGCACACAAGAAGCAGGTAAAAAATCAATACGATAAAGCTGTTAAACCTAGGGTCTTCTCCGAAGGAGAGCTTATTTTGGTCTGGGATCAAGATAAGGAACCCCTAGGGGCGGGAAAGTTCAAATCTATGCAGTTAGGCCCATACGTTGTGTCAAAAGTATTAAAGAAGGGTGCGTATAGGTTAATTTATTATGATGGTAATAAGCTACCCCCGCCTTGAAACGGGATCTACCTGAAGAAGTGTTACGCTTAGGCATGTTACTTTTTCTTGTATTACAATTGTATATTTCTTGTAAATGGTAATTTTGTGTTAGTGTTTTTTACGTAGTCTAGTGTTTTTTTAGATGTATTTAGAGTGGTTTGTAGGGTTCACTAATGGCACAAGACAACACAATTGCTATCTGGCCTCAGCTGCTTGGGTCATTTATGCACCCATAGGACAACCAGTTGCCTCATAAGGCGATTTCTTAGGTCCTACAACAAACAATGTAGATGCATACAATGCCATTATTGAGCTTCTTTGGGATTCTATATTGCATGGTATCACCTTCCTTGAAGTCACAATCGACTCTCAGTTAATGGTCTCTCGGCTCAATGGGATCTCATAGGTGAGACACCCTACCCTTTTACGTCAATTTTGAGAATTAGGTTACTTAAAGGGATTTTTGAGCATATTATATATCAACACATTTCAAGAATTCAAAATACAATCATTGATGCATTTGCTAACTACATATTAGACTGTAATTTGTCACACACTTTGTAAAAGGAATACATAGACACATTTGAGACACATGTAAATAACTATGTGTGTGTGTATATATATATATATATATATATATATTTACATATGTAAAAATTATGTCGATATACATTGAGTTCTGATATAATGATCCAGTCAATAAAGTACATTCAAAATAAACAAAAATAGGATCGTAATCCTCTATATGCTAAAAAAATATGGAAGCTCCTCGGGCTCATCAGCTACAGCTGCCTCCACGACCTCTCTGTAAAATAAGATAGTCCTGGACACCTTTCGGAGTAGGCGTAACCAGGTTGGAGGTACTCCCACCACATGCTCCTGCATAGCCATGGGAATACACTCCATCCTCAATGTTGATACATCATGGGTAAGCTTGGCCAGCTTGCCCTCCATTATACGAAGCATAGATTCGTCTCTAGATCCATCTACAGGTCATAAAAAAGTATTAGGATGTCCATCTGGATGGACATGCCCAATATCTTCATGTCATAACAAATGAGTTAGAATCAAATGAACTAGATATGTATATAATATTATGAATAAAAAAATCATAAATATTTAAAAATTAAAGGCTCACCCATGTCTCCCTGTGCTTCTCCTCGAGGGAGAACTAACTCAGGATCTCCACGAAAGTCCAAACTTGCATATGGGAACTACTCTAGAGCAGGAACTTGGTGGATGCAGCATGCATAGAAATCATTATCATATCCACCCTAGCGGAGGAATACATCCCCCCACCACGCAAGTCTAGGCTCACGGGGAGGGGAGAGTGGAAGTGTCACTGTGGGTCTTAGAGAAGGAACTCTCTCTCGAAGAAATCAACCAATATACTCACATAGCCTAAGTTCTTCTTCTTCCCTGTCCTGCAATTTGAGATTTGTTTTTTCATGATCGAGACCAATCCTGAAGACCAGTCAAATACCACACCTCGAAGACAGTCCACTGCTATACACATGTGGGTCTCTGTAGCTAATGCAATGCAGAAAACACTGTCACTCTAACAACAGTGCTCATAAGAAATTTCAAAGGGAAACTAGTGATCTGTGCAACTAGGATTTGTGTCCCCTATTTCTATGTGACAGGTAAGCAATATGTGTTGACATAGTCTTGTAGGTTGAGGGGATAACACCCATGGATGGTGTCATCGAAGTTCACCTGTACCCCTCAATGTGATATCCCAATAACAAAGCAGGTGTCCTCTGCAGTAAGTTCTAATGTCTCCCCATGAAGATCAAACATGCCAAGCTCATGATCCCATAACCATACCATTGTATCTAGCAGTCGAACTTTGGATATCATGTTTGAAGTACGGTAGAATTTCAACAACCCACACCTTTCGATGGAATTAAGTGTCATTGGATCTCCCATTTCTATCCTATCCATATCTTCTTGCTCCCTTTCCTCCACTCTAGAACCATTTTAGCATGCATATTCAACATTTTTTCCATTAGATTTAACAAAAACCTTCATTCTATAGCACTCACGACTGCCCAATGAGGACAACGCGTATGACTTATGGGTTCCTCACCACAAACCTGCATGTACTTCACAAACTCATGACTTTGCATTGCTATGTGGTGCCCTTAAAGTATCGCAAAAACATCAAAATAAGCATGGAAATCTGAATTTGAAAGCGTAAAATCCCAAAAAAAAGATGTGAGTTACCTGCAACTTGCAGACTGGAAAATCGTCCACTGGTTTGATCACACGAACCGTTTAGAGGTAAAACTTGCACTAATAGTGGTAAAAATAAAATGTAATGTTTTTTATCAAATTTTCACTATTTATAGTAAAAATTTCAAAAATTTTACCTACTTTTATATAGTTTTGGTCATTTTTCTGTTATTTGAACTAATGTTGCTTTTACTTACCTAGATATTATAGCTTATGGATGAACTTGGAGAATATTTCCTTGGAATATAGGATAGGATTTGGTCCTATTTTGCATCTTGCACTTATACCGTATCCCCTATTGAACCTTAGGATATCCTTTTCATCCATGGACTGTGATGTGAAACAGCCTCTTAGCCTTCAAGCATCGTTGTTCTTCCATGGTTAGAAACTACCTCACATGGGTACCCTAGTTATAACACTTCGTGTCGATTATGGTACCCATGCCACATTTTTCTAGGTTGTGGGAAGTCTTCGTATTTTCTTTTCACGTCAAAATGAGCCTCATTTTGCATATTTTACTAAACTACCATTGATTATAAGGCTCTCACCATATGGAGTTATCATCCAGCCCTGGTCTGACTCCTTAAATATGACTAGATAACTGAGTTTCTTTCTCTTTCATAGTCATTAAATTAATTGAAGGATCACCCATAACGGTACAAGTTTAACCCTTTTCTGGACCCTATGAATTACTTACGAAAAAGGAACACTCTATTTTCTTCAGAATCTAAAAGAGTATCTTCAGGTATAGATTTATCTCTTTTCCAAGCCTAGAGGACTAAACTTACGGAAAAGGAACTTGTTTTGAGCTTACTTTTCTCTTTTTCGTGCTTTGGACCTAAAACATGAAAAATATTCCGAGTGTTCTTTATGCCATTGTCATGCTTGTTAAACCCTAGTACAAAGCATCGAGTTTACTATTGCCCGTACCATTCTCATAAATAAATAGAGCTTTTCGAGTGATATTTCCTTCCTTCACACTCGTTAAAGAAATGCTACATGCCTTCTTTTGAAGGAGCGTCAGTTGGGTGATAGTTTACCCCATTTTTGGACCTTACCAACTAAGTATGAAAAGGTATAACGTATTTCTTCAGAAGCTAAAAGATTTCTTCTTTGGATTGTCTTACACTTTATCGGACTCGTGAGACTAAATTTACGAAAAAAACCCCCTAGAGTCTTCTTTGGAGTTTTCAGACTCTCAAAACTATGAAAACACTGATGAGAATTTACTAATTCACCCTCGTAAAATCCATGGATCAATGACATATTAAGCATTATTATCTCTTTTATTTAAACTTGCTAAAAATGAATAAGGACTCAAGTTGACTTCGTTGGAATCATTAAAAATTAACAAGAAAGGAATGGAAGGAAACACACTCTTTGATTTATAAGTTTTGGTAGCAATTCATCCTTGAACAAAGAACTAGTTTGAGCCTCCCGATACTCATGTCTCAGTTTTTACTTCCCATTTCAACTAACACCTTGAGTCATTACTCCTCCATTTGTCCTCATACACTTGGAATTTGTCCATGTCTCCTACATGGAAGGTAGGTCTAGTTGTACCATTTGAACGTTTAAAGCTTCCTTAAGTCATATATGTGTCATTCTCACCATTCAAGGATCATTATCCCCTGTATATTTGTCCTAATTCCTATCATTTTCATCTCTTAGAATGGCCGACATACATATTCCCTTATCCAATCCACCAGTTACTCATGTGTCATGTTTAAGGATCCATTGTCGTCCTCTTCACAAAATGGCTTCCGATCAGTACCTCCTACAGAAGAAGACCTATAGTTTCAAATATAGTACCTTAGGATCCACTTCCCATATTGGTGGACTCCTCTGCAATGGTTTTTAGTACAACTCTTTAACTAATAAACTGATTGTGTCCTTCCATGTATGACTTCAACTAATGTATTCACATGGTAGGATTCATACTAGTTTCTATGGATCTGGACGAAGACCTTGGGTTACAACCTACATAACCTAAGTTGTGCAAGCTTGTGCCATGATTTGTGACACTATTTCTATCTATCCAAGATCTATCATTGTACTTATGTGGCTTTGATCCACCTTTGTAAAACATATGTGGCCTTGTTTCCTGTACTATAGGATGTAAATGAATATTGTAAAGGAGCTAGTGTTCCACATTATTGAACATGGAATCCTCGATGATGATGTTGTAACTGACTTTGATTTTTCTGGTTCAGAAACTTCTCTACAACTTTGATACTATTTCCCTCCAAGATAAATATTTGTAATGTATTTCATCCATTGCTACCCTTTGACCTCACACATTAGGGGGAATCTGTTATACTATGAAATGACATTTCTCCATCTGAGTACTGACACCAAATGTGTTGGTACACAAAAGGAAAATGTGGATTAAAATGGCCTAAGCATTATAGATGAAGTGAAATCCTTGATGCATACTTGTTTCTTCAGCCTTGCAAATCTTTATAGATGATTTTGTATTGCACTCGTGGGTCCTCTTGTGACAACTCGCATGTAACTCGCGGGTCAGCCTCTATGCAACCCATGAGTTATCCCTAAAAATTTGCACTCATGAGTTTCCTATGTAAAATCTATGAGTCAGTCCCGAGTTTCCTTACTTATACTTGTGAGTTTCTTAAGACAAAATTGAAAATAAAAATATGATTAGTTTAGGGGTAGTTGGGTTCAAAATGGTAACTTCCCTAACTCCTTAACCATCCTAGGCTTCGTAACCTCTACTCATCATCAAGTATAGATAGAGGGGATAGGTAGAGTATAAGGGAAGCAAATTCAGAGAGCAAGGTTATGCTATAGAAATATCTTGGAGAGAGGAGGAAGGAGGACTTGGTTCTTGGTCTGCAGAAGAAGGCTTGTCTCAGATAGGGTTGTAATGTTTACTAAACTTCAGTAAAAAAGAATGTATTTCTTCCATATATGTCTTAATGCAAGATTTTGTTGTTATCAATCATTATCTATGTTGTCATTTATTTCTAAATGCAATTGTAATCTGTTCATGTTTCTTTATACAACAATAATAGATACTATTGAGAAGCATCAATATTTGTTGCAGGTATTGAAGTACATAAATATTTGGAGCATTTGAAGAAGGGATTGAAAGCTAGGATCAACCATCTAAAAAAGGTACTTGTCCTACTAACCCGTATTCTATCTGTTTATGTTCCAAACCCTTGATGCCTATAAGCCACACCCTAGTATGTTGGTGACCCTAGGACCCCAAGTCATAAGGTAGATGTCCCTCACAACAATACTATTATATTTTCCACTTTATACTTATTTGTTCTTGGAAATGAGATTTCATAAACTTCTATGAATGAGAAACCTCCTAATATCACTAGGAATAAGTTAGGTTCCTATGGATTAATATCTACAATTGAAGAATAGGAAATAAAGACAAGTTTTTGGTTGTTCTATGTAGATCCCATTTATGTTACAAATAGGGAGGAATTGAAACTATTGTTATGTGAAGTTGTGGGAGACATTCAAGATGAAGAAGTGTGTACCCCGACATCACATGATTATCAAGATAGTAGATTGTATTCAAATATCCTAGGGCATGAATCATCCGCTAGTCTACTTGTTAGATGATTTAATGTAGAAGATTGTGGGTTAGATGAAGCATAAACATATTACAAGGATATGGATTGGAAATAAAATGTCTTGATTATAATCATGTATAGTTTTAGGGGATATATATAACCCATGGGATATATTAAGGGGGTCATAAATATTTAGTGGTCTATTTTCTTATATGGAAATGGTTTTTTCAGCTAAAATATATTTGCCCAAAATTTATAAGAAAAAAAATCCAAAATGAATAGCCTCCCGTATATTAATGAGGAAAATGAAAAAACTATTTTTTCCCTAGCAAAATATCCCTCCAATCTACCTTTCACCCCCAATTTCTAGAGAAATGTAGTGAAATCACTCTTTCGGCCCTAATTTTCAGTAATGGAGGCTCCCAAGGGTTATTTCTCCCTCAATTTTCCTTGTAATTTAGCTATTTGTTTGTATTTTCCTGTATTTTTAGTCAACTTCGTGTGATTCCTTCTTTCAACCCTTGATTTCTAGTATTGGAGGGAAAATTAGTGACTATTTTTTTCTATATAAATTCTACAATGATTCATGGCTCACCAACATCGAATTGCACTTGTAGGGTTAAGGTTTTGGTTGATACAATTCCACTTTTTATTTTTTGTTTTCTCAACATTTTATTCTTCGCATAACATCTCCATTGCCAAAAAATCAAGTATTGAAGGGGCATGCCTCACATGCAATTTATCATAGAATACAAACTCACATCACACTTTTCATCCAATAATTAACATGATATACTTTTTGTATCATTTTTTTATGTTTTTTATCTATAGTTACAATAGATTATTATATTATAAATTTACCTTTTATCATGGATTTTTTTTTAGCCTTGTCAAATTCTAGGGCATTCTTGATTCTTAGGGCTCATTCAATGTTATTAGGGTTTTATTCTATCCTATGAGTATTGGTTCTATGAAAGTCTTATAGATCTCAAAAGATATGATTTATTTTATTCCTTGTCATGTTTAAATTATCAACTAACATTTATGTGTTGTTAGTGGATGCTACTCTTGATGGAGAGACACCACATGGTTTTTATATATTCAAACTAAATTTGACCTAGTTGTTTAAAATATGCTTTTAATAGGATCTTGATTTGCAATTATTATTGGATCTTAGGCATTACTAAGAGTGTATATGTTCATTTTTTATGTCTATTATTGTTGATGTCTGAGATGTTTGTAATATAAATGAATGCACATTGATTATAATATCATGGTTACAGTGGAATGATCATTATTTTTGTTTCCTTCTTGTAGAGTTATCCAAAGCGTACTGGTAGATTCTTTTATGTGTATTGTGAAGTTTGTGATTGGTAGATTTTTTATTCATATTACAAAGTTTGTCAATTTTATTTGTGACCTAATTTTTTTGGGTTCGATACTTGTTTTATGATATTTTTTTGTAGGGTCATTTAGAAGTAAATTGTTTTGATGTGTAATTTCTATCATCATCCAGAAATTGATCTAGTTATGTATGATAAATATATGACTTAGTTGGAACATGATACTTAATTTCCATCATCATTGTATAAAATATGTAAAGGGCATGTTTGAACTGAGATGTAGACATTCTGTTATTTGATATCTAGTCTTTTGCATTCAATGAGGATGATAAAACAATTTTACGACATTTTGCATGCTTTCAAAAATTTCAAGGAAGTGGATACAAACACCTCCTCATTTTATCTGAGAAAAAGGAGTCTTTAACAAAGTAGTTGAAATGATATGCATGATGATGCATTAATGTGCTTTCTATTCTTGTTATGGTATATTCTTATTTCTAATAACCATTCCAAGTTTCTAATTAACTCTAAAAATTCTAAATCAAATGACATAATTCATCTTTTGATTTTCAACAAAAGAAAGTAAAAAGTGGCATTCATATCTATAAAAAAATAAGTAAGTTATTTTTTTCTTTAAGGGTAGCTTAAAATTGGGAGATTTGGAAAATAAGATAATTGGGAATTCATACACTATATTAAGGTTGTGGGTATCGATAATACTCCATGTTGTAACATTGGTTCGTGGGTGTCATATAACTCCACAATGTAAAGTGTTCAATTCTATCAGTTTATTAGTATTTCAATATTTGAGTCCCCACATGTTTGTTGGACCATTAAGGGGCGAGATAAAAAGTGGAGTCCCCACTTTCTTTGAATCTAGTTAGTGTATTTTTTGTTATCTTTTGAAGTGGCACTTCTCCATCTGAGTACTGACACTCAATGTGTTGATACACAAAATGAAAAAATGGACAAAAGTGGCCAAAACACTATAGATGTGCATGAGCTTTGATGCATCATCCTCTTACTAGCCTGGCCTAATTTTTATAAGTTCATTAGAGTGAATTTGTGACTATTGCCATTGAAACCCGTAAATCATTCGTGAGTATTGAAATTGCAACCCGCATATACATGATCAGGTTGGAATTCACGTGTTGCCATTATGAAAGTCGTGTATCATGCACAACCTGCTAGTATTAATAGTTGCAAATGCCCTAATCCAAAATTAAAAAAATATAAACAAGTTTAGTAGAGGACAATTGGGATATTAACAATAACTATCCCAGCTTCCCCAACCATATCAACCTTCATAACCTATCTCTTTCCTCATGTATAAATAGAGGGTACGGATTGAGGCTAAACATCATCAATTCTAGAGAAATGTTATGCTATTAGTTTTGAGGCATAATTTTTAGTGGCGAAATTTCTCCATTTGGCTATTTTTGGGGTTTTTTTCAAAAAATAAATTCATTATTTGGTGTCCAATATCGCCTATATTTACATAAAATATGTTTTTTTATCATAATATTGGCTAAGCTTTATACATTTCAGTGTTAATTTTATGTTTCATATTTAATATTCGCCTACCTATCTATAAACATGTTTTTTCAATCCAAAACAATCGCCTAGAATACTATACTTAACTATAATATTAGAATCCTTAAAAAATACCCTGCTGCAGAACTCAGTTCCCTTGGATAATAGAGGAGCACTTATTTCAGATACTGGTTGTAATCTTCCATCACTTGTTTATCAATAAGAGAGTCTTTCTTTCAATATGTGTCTTGGTACTCTTATGTTTTATGATTTCTGAATTGTCTTGTCATTTCATTGCAAGCATATGATTTCATTAATATTCTATATAATACATAAGATATTGCAGGAAAGGTCTGGATCTTTGTAGGTATTGGATATTCCCTAGAAGTTGTTGGAGCAATTTGGAATTGAAGAAGAAATCTAGGATCAACCGTCATAAGCAATGTACAACTAATTTCTTCCTTATTTCTCTATCAAATTCTTTAATGGTTGAATTTCTGCAAATTTATTTAGTACGTTGGTAACTCCAGAGACCCTAGTTTATAAGTTTGTATTCTCCTGAACAACAGAACTTGCGACTCCACTGGGGAATCCAAACTGTTGTGGGTCCTTTCTTTTGGGTTTCTGTCATTTTTTCTTTGATTGATTTTGTTAGTGATTTGTTTAGTTAATGCCTTTGTTTGTCATTGTTTCATGCTCAAAACCTTTGTGTCATTCATTTTTCTCTTTGAAAACTTTTTACAGTATTTGTGACCTATCAGTATATACAGTCACGAATTATTAGTTGTATTCGCAGGTTGCTTTGGTAACAGTCGCGTATGGTACATGGGATGCCTTTATGATAGTCATGAATTTCCTGTAGGTGTTTGTCAGTCAGTGAGATTTTTCTTGTCCTTCATTTTCTTATCCTTCAGGAGTCTGATATGGTTCTTCTTTAGAATGATACTATAACGTAGGGTGCATACATTTCACTGCTTGCTTGTTAATTCAAGTTTTTTTAGTAAGTTTGGTTTGATTTCTTCATGTGTGAATGTGTTGGGTCCTTCCCACTTGGTTTCTTGGTCTAAGTGCTTGTGTTGTTTGGTCATTGATCAGTCCTTTAAGACATTGATATACTTGGCGTTGCTTTTCGGGTAGTTTGCGTGAGTCATTCTTTCCGTCTTTTAGATGTATTAGTCTTTGCAATTCGATAGTTCTTCCAAGTCTAAGGTTTGAGTCATATTTACTTGTTGGTTGAAGACTTCTACTGTAGGGTCTGACTGCCATCATTTACACTTTATAAGATCATATTTTTAATTTGCTCATAGTGCATTCAGTTGCACATAACTTTTGATTTTTTTGAAAAAGGAAAGTCAAAAACATTTTTGTTCCATTTTGCATTAGTTGTTCTTTTCACTATTTTTTCAGAAAAATAAAAAAAATTTAAAGTCTTGTAGTTTCTCATATTGTTTAAAAATTTCATTAGCTTTCATTGACAAAGAAAAAGAAAGGAAAAAGTTGCATTTATAGTTGCATTCATTTCAAATTTTTATACATCATTTGATTTCACTTTGTTGAGTCTATAACACCATTCTGTATCATTCTGCTACCTTTGACTAATACATGATCCCATTAAAAAGAACGTTTAATTAAAATTTATTAGTAAGTTTCTTTTTTATAGGTTCATACATCAACTAGCTTAGGCTAGCTTTTTGGACTAGGAATTTAAACTATCCAAAAGCATTTGATTTCAAATGTAGTGGCATTTCATTAGGTAAATCCTCTTTTACAAGAGATTATTGCGCAAAATATTGTCTTGAATAATTTACCTAATATTTAATTATCAACCGAGGTTAGTAGGCTTAGAGTTGCCACAAAATATATGCAAAGGTAGAGAGTGTCGTGGTAATACTTTAATAAGCCAAATATTGAAAGGTTTGAAATTGAACTCCTAAGGATCTAACTTAGTTAAGTTAATAAAAATAGAGGCCTAGGCATAGTAACATCAAACTATATATAAATGTCCATATATAAACAATGTTATGATAATGAACTATTCTATTTTGAGAAGTTGACTACATCAAGAAGAATTTACAATATTATACATACACTAACTAATGTACATAAATCAACCAAATCACACTCATTCCACTCTCCTTGATTATTTTGAAGGAAGCATTTACTGTAATAGGAATTGGGGTAGGAGAGGTATCAAAATGGCTCTCAAAATAAGCGTAAAAGCTAAAGGGAATTAGGTCTAGTTTGATCTCTACAAAAATGTGCAAACTGAGAAATGTCCAGTTACAGGAAATAGTAAACATGATTGTTTATACACAAATAACTCCTATTTACAAAATACTATCTTATAGATCCTTTTCATAATTGTATAATTTAAAAGAGAAAATTGTATTATAAACACCTAATCTATTAATGCATGTAACTTAAAGCTTATATACAAAGGAACAATTTAAATCAAAGGCTCAATTACAGATCAATAAGATGAGTTAAATTACATAATATCATTCCTATGCATAAGGTAAACAGAAAGAAGGAAAATAAGTAAGGTTTAACAAAGGGGTCTAAACAATCTCATCTAAGGATCTCTAAGAGAAAATATAAACATAATCTAACCTTTATCATCAAGACAAAATAAAAATAAAAACTAAGAAAATAAGTTTTAAAACAAATTTAAAACACACAGGGATGAATACGCGACTTTATAACAAGTGGAAATGAAGATCTGTATAAAGGGTGGGACAAACTGTCTGTATGATAGTCTATTTGAATAAAATGCTAAAAATTTAAGGAAACAGTAAATTTAAATGCTTTATTGAGGGGCAGCTACCTCGTGAATGTACTACTACAATGTAAAAGCAAGAGGTAAACCTATTTTAATGATTGAATTCTATCGAAATATAACCTAAGCTAATTTCATAATTCAAAACATCATTTAACAAACTAACAAAATCTTAAGTAAATTCATGATACAAACTGGAATAAACAGAACTAGATTCACTATGATTTAATCAAAGGAATTTAATCTAAAAAACAAGAAATGAATTATAAAGACTTTGCAAAAAAACTTGAAAACTGTATTAGACACGAAAGAATCTTAGATATATTCTAAGTGCAAAAGAATTTGAAAGCTATTCTGAGTGCAAAAGAATTTGAAAGCTATTCTAAGTGCAACTGGTTGCTAATTGATGAAAGAAACCTACATACTCAGCATAACATGAAACTGAAATCTATGCTTCAGGAAACATGAATGATTACAGAAACAAAACTACACAAACAAATTATAAGCAAAATTATAATAATTGCAGAGGAAAATCAAAACCTACACAACGATGTAAAGATTATGTTTGTCGAGGGGGCCTCCCAGTGAACAGAGTGATGCTTCTTCTAATCAAACTCAATCACACACAGCACAACAGGACATTAATTAAATTAAAAGGGTAGCATTACAGAGTTTTTCAGATTGAACTGATCAAATAAAAGACAGAGACTCAAACTCCAGATCTGTTCCTAAGTCACATGACAGCATCTATATATACATCGTTCAATGGAGGAAAGCAAGTTGACCCTTTAGTTGTTGGTTTCTCTTCATGATAAGGCAGTCATTATGTCAAATAAGTGCATTAACAACCAATAGATTACAGTTCCTCTTCTCTTGCAGATCGGGTTCCCTCTGGCGCACGATGTGGCTTATGACTTCAGTCCAAATCAGAGTTGGCATCAAGGTGTCCTGCAGAGACATGAGATAGGCACTTCTTCCAAAAGAAGACTAATGCTGAGATGCCGGCACATGGTGATTATAGTTCCTAACCATTTCGTGCCTTTGATGCACATAAATATGCTACCAACAATGCGTGATCTGTTTGGTGATCTGAAAAACAAGCTGTATACGCTCTCCATATATCTAGTTGAACTTGTGTCTATTTGTTAGCCTACCTAAAAGACCATATAACCTGCAAACAATAATACACATGAATTAATACACCAAATTCGCTTCATATTATGTCATTTTTAACCATTGAAACCGTAAAATGATGATAGTAAACATAATTGATATAAATCTTAAATTTATTCATACCTGAGGCTTGAATGGTGAGATGCATGGTATAAGCATGGTGTAAAGTATTTAGCCCAAAAATGGTGACAAAATGGGGACCAACAGAGACAATCTAGAAATATCCTCTCACACAGGAGTTAAGCACGAGGCTATGTGAGAGCTTGGTTGAGGATATAAAGCTCCACTTCCTTATTCGATCATCCACCGGGATTTTTATGTGTTTGGGTATCTTGTCAATACCACCTCTTTGGATTCATGTGGTGCCGGTGTTGACAGCATTTCGGGATTAGCTACCCTTCCCATGTATAAGGATCAAGTTTGGTGACTATTCCTCTGGACTCTATGTGTAGATTTGGTATCCTTAGTCTCCAGACACTAATATATTACATAGGTGGTATTGGAAGGTTATTTCCAGTACACCTAGGATGGAATTGGAAGGTAACCTCGATAGACAATTCGGGAGGGAGGTTGGGTGATTCCAATGCTTGCACCCAGAAACATCTTCACAAGACGCCAAGTAACCATCCTTCGATCTTCACTGGTTGGACCTGGGCCCTAATCATCTCAGGATTTTGTTTGGAAGGTGTATTTTCTATCTGGTGTGTCTCTATTAATTAGGACATTTTTAGTGAGTGTTTTTTGGATTTTTTGTGTTTATTTGGCCTTTAGGTGTGTGAGTCATATTTATAGTTGTGGAGGAACAACCTCTTCGTTGGTCCATAAGGTTGCAAAACCTTCCTCCATCTCATATAGTGGAGCCTCCACCACCACCTCAAAGGCGAAGAATTGATACAGACAATTCCTTTGAATCAACTAGCGTTAGCAAAGTTCCTAGTGAACCAGAACTTGGACTTAATCAAGAAGAAACATCAACAATAGAGATAGAAGAATTGTTGACTGAAGAGTTTGTATGAAACTTTAACCCACTCTGATTGATCTGAATAATCCTGTGATAGTCCAGGTCCTCTCATTTATTTCACTTGGTCCTAGTGTTCCTTGGATTCGTACCATGTCTAGCTCAAGAGAGGGTATCTCTACCCCGACTTCAGTCATTTTGGATGGTGGAGTCTCACCTCCCCCGGTGAGTACTCCTAGACCTAGTGCATCCATTGCACCTATTTCACCAAGTTCTCGAGTGGTTCAACCCTCAGCACCTTCTAGTATGGTAGTTTAGTCTAGTGGGGTGGTCACTCAGATTCCCAATGCACCATTTACTTCTCCTTATTTTATGAAAAAATCTCATAGTGGTCCAACTGGGTCCACTTCGTTCGTTTAGGGTTTTATGTTTAATGGAGAAAATATTCCTCCATCCACTCCTTATGTAGGTCTGTCGAAGCCTTGAATGAGTAGGTTGTTGGAATGGGTTCCTAAGCTCACAATATAGGGGGAAAACCCAACAAAAGGATTCAAGTAATCCTACACAAGTATTATCCTATCCTCGAGTTGTTTAGTGTGGTTAACACCTACAGATACTAAGGCCTCCACTGGCACTTATGGTTCTTTCGATCCTGGAAGGATCTGTTTCCAAATGAAGGAAAACCAGATAGGTGAGAAAAGTAAAAGGGAAATTTAATATAATTGTAAATGAAACCTAAATTAAGTCTATACAACTCTAAGAAAGATGTTCTGGTTTTTTCTCAAATTAACCTGAGATGAAAGACTGATAAGTATTCAATCAGATTAACAAAAATGTAAACAAGATCGATTACTTATCAATTCAATTTACAATCAACCAACAAAATTTGACTGACAACAACTTGAAATTAAAACATTCAAGGTTAACCTATAATCAGTATGTCAATTGAAAAATTAACATATATAATCAAATCTATTGTGTAATCATTCATAGAAATAGATAAATATTTTAATAGAATAAACTCTTTTAACACTTTATCAGTACATGAATCATTAGAAGAGAGAAATCAAATCTATAAATAAATTCACTTATTGATCAAAATACTAACAGTATCAGTGATACATCTGAAACGAAAAAATCATTATTTGTCAAGGAAGCTTAATCAAATAAACAAAAAGAGATCTGAAAGAATAACATCGTTGTATTAAATAAAGTTTTCAAAAAATTACAAAACCTCAAGTAAACAGAGTATCTCTAATCTCTTGTCCAGATTTTTCCCTCCCAGAAAATCCTCCTTTAAATAATAATTACAAAAGGATGAATCCCTATGAAATTGGTATCACAAGATCCACATAGAACTAGTATACAAGAAAATCTCGCCACTTATTCCAAATCTCCAACAATTTGTCTATGTTTGGGTAATTCGTTGATTCAAACCCAAGTTGAATATCGCACCTAAAATTCTCCAATTCATTTTTTCCCAACTTATGGAAAAGATGGATGAAAATGTGGATCTTTCCTTGCATAGTAAATGGTTGCCTTATCAACTGATCGACATCCACAATGCTGATATGATCAAGCTCTTTAATCTTTTCCTTAACGTCTTCACATCTATGTTCAACCTGTTCTATTGTTAACTTCAGAGGACAAGAATTTTCAATTAGATCCATGGTAGGTAAATATAAATCTTTCATGATGTTTTGAAATGAATGTTGCATAGGATATTTTCCCTTATTCCCCTCTGTATCAATTACTACTGATAGAACCTTTGTTTCTTGGGCTTCCTGCTCTTCCCTGTCCTTTCTAACCTTTTCCAAGAGGTCCAGTTCTAATGCTCTGTAGCTCTGAATCCTAATTTTGAGTTCCTTTTGATACTGTAAGATGTGAATCTATTCTTCTTTGCTTTTGGCCCTACCCAAGACCTCATAAAAGGTATCTACCACCTAGTATATAGAGTCATCAGGGACTTCCTCATGAGTATAACCACCCTTGACATGGTTCTACTGGAAGTGAGCATCAAGAAATCCTTTAGGTTCATGTTTTCTTTTGCTGGAAAAACCAAGCTTCAAGGAGATTATATGATCACTTAGTACTGCATCCCAGGTCGAATTTGGGATGACCAATGATCCAAGTTTTAGAGGGAATTTGGTCTAACCTTTTATTTTGGGGCCAATCAGTTTCTTATAAACCCCTTTAGTAACAGTCTGGAAATATACCTCTTTAATTACCAACCTGCCATGGACAATATTGGGAAGCATATGGACAGTATTTCTTCCCCAAATCCTGAAAAATGCAAAAGACTCTCCAACATACCAATCACCCACTGTAGTAATAAAGGTCTTGGCTTCGGCTGAAAAGGTAGGAGCTTCCTTTTTGAATATTGAAAAATAAATGTTGCCAAGAAATTGTTCACAAATATCATAGAACCTGGCTGTATAGTTAGTGTCCCACAATTCTGAATGGTAAATAGGAGCCGGAGGGTCCGGTAGAGTCCAGTCCCATCCCAAATTGGGATATTGGAACTCAATGCAGAATACGTCAATGATGAAGGCTGAAAAGAAGAAATTGGGTTTCTTCTAGGCAGTAGCCTTTTGATAATCTTGTATAACCATTTTAAGCCCTAGTGACAAGATAGAATCCCATGGGAAAGATTCACCAGTAGTTAGGACATGATGAGCTATGGGAGCCCATTCAGCTTTAAAAACAGAGCAATTCAGAATATCATAAATTTTACATAACATGGTGTTGGGGGCTATAATGTCTAAATTAATTCACCTAATCTTTAATTATCAACCGAGGTTGGTAAGCTTAGAGTTGACACAAAATATATGCAAAGGTAGAGGGGTTCCTATGGTGTCATGGAAATATTTTAACAAACAAAAGATCAAAAGATCTTTCAAAATGAAAAACCAAGCCAAAATCCTAATAATTAAGTTAACTAAACCGGAACAAAATATTAAACTAAATAATTGATAATTTATTCTATAAGTAAATACCTTTAAACTGAAAAAGATACTATTAACAACTAATCTTTAAATTGGAAACTAAGATGCAAGGAAGACCTAATTAATAAGCAAGTAGAAAACTTAATAAAATAATCAAATAGAAAACTTAATAAAGAAAATTAAATAGAAAGAAACAAGTAGAAAACTTAATAAAGAAAAATAAATTGAAAGAAACAAGTAGAAAACTTAATAGGAATGTCTTTGAATTATGTCCTACAAGTCTCTTTCAGTAATCACACAATGAAAAAAGAACAACCTAAAAACATACTAAGGATAACACATACAATACTGAAATTTACATGCAAAGGATAAATAAATACAAATGCATAAACACAAAACAATACATCAGTAAAGAAATCAGAAACAAATTCAAGAAACAAAACATAAGATAGCTTAACACATATTCAAGGTGAAAAAGGAGTAAAGAAAATGATAAGACTTTAACAAATAACCTAAAACTCTCTAACTTGAACTTCAATGTTAAAAAAAAACTATCATCTAATTATCTCAGTCAAAGCATACTTCAAACATTAAAGAAACATAATGACAAACAATCTCAAAACACATTAAAAACACTCAAAATGAAACAATGGGCTGAATGACGGACTGAACTGTAGGTCTGAAAGGGGTGGTTTAATGATAGTTTAAACAGGTTGTCCAAATGATAGTCTATGCATTTAAAATGATAAGAACTAACCTAAATGATCTAATCTTCAATTGAATTCGTGCAGATGTAGATCTATTGCATAAAGACAATAAGTAAACCTACTTATTAAGCAAATTGAACAATGAAATGAACTTAAACAAATTCATGAACATAAAGAAAACATTGCATGTTAATAAACAAAAGGAAATTTAAATTGCATAACCGATAACCTATAACAGGCAGGAAATGAACATAACTGAATTTAAAAGCAATCTATTCTATTTGCTTGTAAATAAACTGAATAATAAACTGGAAATAAAATGACTAAAAGTAAATTCAAACAAACTATGCACACAATCTAGTTATTTAATTCTGGAAATAAAATGCATTCACTACAACAAAACCCTGTGATTAGCGTCTCTTTTAGCTTCCTTTTTAGCGTCCAATATCACTTTTAGTGTAATTTTCATCATTTTTTGGACAAAGTGGACGCTTTTCCACAGGATGGCGCTTTTAATGGTGTTATTTACATCCCTTTTTAAATGTTGGCACTATTTTGGACGCTAATTAGCATCCCAATTAACGTCCCAATTAGCGTCCCAATTAGCATCCCAATTAATGTCCCAGTTAGCGTCCCAATTAACATCCCAATCAGCATCCCAATTATCATCAAAAAAAGAAACCCATATAACGCCCAAAATAGCCTCCAAACAAATGTCCAGAATAGCACCAAGCATAGCTCCATATAATGATCCAGGGTTAGCGATAGAAATTGTGCCATGAGTTTTGGTAGGAAAAACATCCAATATAACGCCAAGTATAGAGCGAGGAATTTCACCTAGAAATCATCCAACATAGCGCTAGGTATAGAGACAAGTATAACACTTGGAATAATGCTAGAAATATCGAAAGGAACTGCACTAGGAATTGCACTAGGTTCAGATCTAGGAATTATGTTCAAAAAACGTCTAACATAACATCAGATATAATGCCAACATTAGCACCAAAATTTGTGCTAGGAAAATAACCAGGAATTTCAGAAGGAATTGTGCTAGTATTTGTGCCAGGCATAGTGTTACGTATAAAGCTAGCTATAGAGCTAGACATAGCACGAGGAATTGCGATAGGAATTTCGAAAGGTATTGTGGCAGGAATTTCCCTTGGAAAAGGGCCAAGCATAGCACCAGGTATAGATTTAAGAATAGATTCAATAATTGCACCTAGAAAACATCCAACATAGCGCCAAGTATAGAGCCAAGAATAATTCCTGGAATAACGCTATAAATTTTGAAAGCAACTATTCCAGGTTTAGAGCCAAGAATTGTGCTCAAAAAAATGTTCGACATAGCATTAGATATAGCGCCAAGATTAATGTCAAAATTTGCTAGAGGAAAATAGCCATGAATTTTAGAAGGATTCGTGCTAGGAATTGCACTAGGTATAGAGGCAGACATAGCACTAGGAATTGTGACAGGAATTTTGAAAGGTATTGCACCAGGTATAGAGCTAGACCTAGCACCAAGAATTGCAATAGGAAGTTCGAAAGGAATTGTGATAGAAAAAGTGTCAGGAAAACTCCAATGTTGCGTTAGGGATAGTGTCGGGCATGTTGACATAAGTAGCACCTAATTGGCCATTTTGGCAACTAAGAGACCCTAATTAATCGTAAATAATGCTAATGGAATCCTACGGTCCCTAACGACATTAGAGCATGCTTAATGATATGTTGTTGGTGATGATGATGCATATTGGCAATGATAACTATGGAAATGATAATTGCTACAATATTTAGTAGGATGTTGATGACAACAATGATATCAATGTCAATAATGATGATACAGGTGATTATAGCACTATTTGATATTGATTGTTTCTAATGGAAACATAATTCACCATAATGCATTGAATTGGCCATAATAGCTCCTAGATGACCCTAATGGCATCTAATTGTCCCTAACAACATTTGAGTGACCCTAATGCAACTGGACTCACCGTAAAAGCATGAGGATGATCATGTTGATGATGGATGATGGAAAGGATATTGATGATCACGATTGTGATGATAACAATTAGGTTGAGATGAATGACTATGATTATGATGATATATGACGATGCCAATGATTTTGATGTTGATATACTCATGTATGTGGCTTATGATCACGGTTATGATGGTGATGATATCAATGTCAATGATCATGATTCATGTGATAGTACTTTTGGATCTTGATTTATCATAGTGGCACCTAAATGATCATAGTCATGCCACTTTTGGATCTTGCAATCACACATGACCCATGAGCCCCTTACCCTTAGACGTTATGTTTTGACTTGATAATATGGCTCAATCAATGATAATTATTCTTGGTCACACAAAGCTTGAAATGTACATTTCTTGCTTGTAAGTCAAATATTTCCCACATAGAGATGACGTTATGGACTAGGGCCCCATCTGTGGGCCACGATCCCTTGAGAAAATTTTTATGGCTTAGGAATTTATATGTTTTCCCTAGAACATGGACTAGTCCATGAGATCCATCCTTACTGTGCCAAACTTGAAACAAACATTGTATTCCACTTACATGATAAATATTCCCTTTATGGGGCTTGTGTGGTGGACATAGGCCTATTAATGTCACATGATCCCTAGAGACAAAATGGTATAAGGTAAGGTTGATGTAGAAAAATTCTCCTTACATGGAATATTTGGGTGTGTGGGGTTTTTTAGTTTAATTAATGTGTCCTCCCACCTTGTAAATGGCCATTTTTTGCCTTGTATTTGTCCCTTTTCCTTGAGATGTTAATCACATATTACATTATTTTTCTCCTTCAAATTCTCACTGGTCATGTCTTAATAGACATATGAAGGTCAATGTCCAAAGTATGATGATAACTTAAAAGGTACCATGATGGAATGCCCTCACCTTTTTGTATTTTTTGTTGGTAATTGTAACTGGTATGTCAAAGGAACTCAAAGTATCTTTTAGGTCCACATAAAGAAACAACAAGACCAATGTAAGAACATCTCTCCATGCTTGAAACGATGCATATCTCCATTATGGCATGCCTTTAAACAATTTGCGAGCCTCCTTGATTTTCCCATATTATGTGCAATCCCAAATCACAACATTCCATGAGACAACATTACACTCAAGCATGTTATTAAAAATTGTTGAGCTTTGTCCATCCTACCATTATGGGCATGTTTAATAAGCATTATAGTCCACAAAATGGTGTCTCATTGAGACATTCTTTAAGACACGTGATGAGCATATTTTAATCACCCTTGTTGGAAATATGTTATTATCATGAACCCTAAACCCTTGTTTGATACCATTTTAGTGTCACACCTCTTAGCACACCTTTAAATATGATTCATTGTGTTGATGGGTCATCCTAATGGGTATTGAGGGTAAATAAATGTTCATTTGCACTCCTTACACCATCAAAAGTAGGTAGCTTGGATATATCAAGTAGACGCTTCCCTTGAGTTTTATTTTTCCTTTTATCCTCAAAGTGAAAATTCCTATAAACGTCCTTTACAAGGTTCAAATGCATTAACTATTGGTCTTTGTATTTTTTGAAAATTTATTGAATTTACTCAACAAATCCCTTGGATATTTGATTCCCCATACGTGTGTTTTTGCTTCAAATCTGCTACATGTGTAGACTCCATCGTCTCCAATGAAATCTTTTTATTGCTAATTTTACAGTCTTTAGGAATATCCCTAATCGTCGCTCATTTCTTAGTTTTTGTTAATATTAGGATTTTTAATTTTTTTCCGGTGTTATCAAAGATTTTTATTTTTTAAACTTTTAAGGTTTTCACCCAAAACCCTTATGGAGTGTGCCAACAAAAAGGTGTCTTGTTGAGGGGTCCTTTTGAGCTCACATAATTCTCCCCAAATGTTGGGTCTTAAAGTGGCTCCAACATGAAAAACACAACAACCAAAAACATAATTTCTCAATCACATGGAATAGTAACTCTTCATCGATAATTATGAGTACAAAAAGATAATATCAAGTTTATTCAAGCTTATATTATATCCCTTGATCTTCAAACTCTTTTCCACTGTGATAACTTAAATCACCAAAATAACAATAAGTGATACCTTAGAAAATACGTTATCTTTAAGGACAAATCAAACCACAAATAT
Organism: Pseudotsuga menziesii; assembly: GCA_001517045.1. Classification (NCBI taxonomy): domain Eukaryota; kingdom Viridiplantae; phylum Streptophyta; class Pinopsida; order Pinales; family Pinaceae; genus Pseudotsuga; species Pseudotsuga menziesii. The sequence continues at coordinate 256,280 of LPNX010136766.1, forward strand.
TATGATTAATTTTATATCAACGCCTACAACAAAAATATCCCACCTTCATAAACAAACCTTAATTCATGGAGTTTAAAAACCACCATCATGATAAATCCCTCCAATCAATTTTTTCCATGTGTCATCCTTCCTTCTTTCCCAGTGTCCTCTTAATGTGCTTGGAATGTCCGTTGGGTTTTATTATTCCTCTACTGGGTTCTCCTCTCCCTCCTAGCCATTTTATTGTTTCCAATAAGGTCAAAGTTTATGAATCCATCGATCTTCATCATCCAGGAAGAGTAACGAGGAAAAAGATCCATATTTTGCACAGTGGGAAACCATTGGGTGTTCCATGGATGCCCTTGAACATCTCCTCATGATCGATCTGCTCAAATATTCATCATCACAACCTCCCATTTTCTCCATTATCATAGATCCCTCGATGACTCCTATTTTATAGGTAACTGCCAAGTTCAAACTCCCTAATTTTTTCTCTTCATGGCTTCAACATTCACACTTGGGTTTATGATCTACACCCCCGTCCTCATATCTCAGGTTTACGACTGTTATAGTTGATTTTACCACACCAGGTGAATCACACTTGTATGGCCTTCCCCTATCCCTCCGCAGACTCCTTAGACCCCATGGACCATTTTTTGTCCTTTGATGTTTCCTAGACCATCCCTATAAACATGTGAAAATTGATATACGTGACTTTTCAACCCCTTATCGTGTATATACGTGGGTTTGACCCCTAAAACCACGTACATCAAGATGTGTGAAAAATACAAATCCTTTTGGAGTTTTACTTGACATGGATCTGACTCACTTGTCTCCTGGCCTTCCATATGCCTTGAGATCGCTCGGATTCGACCTTTCATTACCCCTTTGAAAAGCTATATAAGGAACTCTTTGGATACATTGAAGGCATAAGATAATTGAGAGCAAAGAAACTATAGTCCATTGTTGCTGAAACTTGTGCTTGAGTCTGCATCCCTTTGTCCCTTGGAGCACTTTGGTGTTCTTCCCAAGCTTTCCTTTTGCTTGTGAGCTTTCTATCGAGAGATGGAGGATTGAGGTGGTGGAGTCCCAAGTGGGGGATTAAGTTTCTCCAATTCGCAGACGTGCTGACAAAGGTTGTATCCATTGTAATATCTGATTTTATATTAATAGAAATATCTTTTCCTGTCCAATAATGTATGTTTGAATGAATATTTTATCCATGGATGATTTCAAATGCTTTACATTGTTGATTATATATGCTAGATTAGATCTAACACCAATATATAGTATGCTTGTCTTGTTTACTTGTTGTTGAGGAAGTGAATTATCAATTCAAGCTGAAGTTGGAAAGCTCAACGGGGATCTACTTCAACCGTCCGGAATAAGGTACGAGGTTTGATCCTTTAGTGTTAGATATTTGATTTCTCTTGCATATTAGAAAGGATTGATTTCTAGAGTCAAGCTGTCTATTGTGGTACCCCAAGCCATAGGAATTTCTCTCCGTAACAGAATTGGCGACTCCGCTGGGGAGATCCTAGTAGTTGTCCTTTGGGGATTTTCTATCGGCATTCAATGACTTTGAATTGATCTTTTTTCTCTTGTTTCTATGTCGGGTCTGAGGGCATGTTTTCCTGGTAGTGTCTGATTGGTGTGAAGTTTGTCTCAGCTTGTCTGTTTTCCTTTATTTTCATGCACCTTTCTTCCTGTATGCGAGTTTTTAACTCATAGTCGCGTATATACACGGGTTTCACTGCTATTTCCACGTACACACACAGGTTTACTGCGAACTGTCACGTATGCCCTTAGTTTTTCCTTTTAGAGGAAGATTGATTGTTGCTGGGTGAATTTGGATGATTGTTGAGTCTCCTTTGATACTGTTAGATTCTGTATACACCTCTTTTTCTGACCAGAGACGGTTTTTTTAAGGGTCAAATTTATTTTTTGAAGAATGTTCTTGTCATTGCATTTTCGATTTTTTGTTTTGGGATTAGTGCATTAGATTTATTTTACCTTAGTACTTGCTTGAGTGCTGCTTGAGTGTGCTTGCGGAGTCTGGGGGTTGTAGAACCATTATTTTGCTTTAGTATCTCATTTTTATTTCAAAAAATCCAAAAAATATTTGATTATCATTATGCATTGCATCTTGCATTTTGCATAGTACTTGCACTAGATTTGCTTTGAAGTATTAGTGAGGATTTCATATAGGAAAGCTTGCATTTGTCATTCGAATAAAATTGTGCATTTCATGTAGTAGCATACCCTGTTTTTCATGGACACAATGCATTTGCATTGATTGTTAGGTGTGCATTTTACTTCATGTTGTGTCATAACACCATTAGTTGCACGGCCATCTACCTCTTTTGAGTAATAAAGCCAATTAAAATCAATGCTTAATTAAAATGAACTACATTATTTTATTTGATAGGGTTCACCAACAAGATTAGGTTTTAGAATCTTGAAATAGTTCATTGTGAGTAAATTCTCCAAGACCACTAAACAACAACATGTATGTGTCTGTCCAGGTGAGTGTGTGAAATTCCTTGGTATAACCAGTGGTTCTCAGGATCCTCCTCTCAAAAGGGAGTTAAGCACGAGGTAGTGCAAGCGGTTATTGATTGGGATGACCCCTAGTCATAACTGAGTAGCACCAGAGATATTTCCAGGATTGTATTAGTATCTAGGGGCTCTTTCAAGAGTTTCAAGCTTTGCTACCCTACCCATACGGTCAATCCCTCCTGCTACTGTCTGCCTGACAATTGATTATATTGGGGTGACCTTAGTTGCCTTACCTAGGATATCAAGGGGGTACTTTGTAGGGGTTATTCTGCGGGTGTCTCGGCCAAGTTGGGGTTGGAAAACACAGTCTCTTTACACGTTGAAGCTGAGGGCTAGAATAATTGGTTATGTACCTCTGCTTGTTGTGTATGGGAGTCTCAAGCCTCTCCTAAGAAAGACATACTTGCTTCATTCAGGAGCTCATTTATCCTACCCTTGATTGCTTGTTTTTGGCTTTAGATTTTATTGGTGTATGCTCTGTGCACGTTAGCTTTCCTAGGGTTTGCATAGTTAGAGAGTCTTTTTACATTTTTTGAGTCATTGTGGATTTGGGTGCGGCTCCTCGCCATTCTTATCATTTAGCAGGACTTTCTCCTTCTACATCCCCTCCTCCTTTGGGAGGGAGAGATAGACAGTCTAGGCAGACTACTTTGCACATTGATTCACACACGATGGGAGACCATGTAGAAGGTATTCCTGAACCACCTTCTCCCATTCAAGTGGAAGATGGGGAGTTTACTCCTAACTATGATCCTTCACCTGAATTGACTGAGTTAGGTCTTGTAATTTCTGAGATAGGTACTTTTCATGATAGACCTACTTACTCTAGTGTTGATCCCCCATTAATGCATCACCAGTATGGAATGTTGGAAGATGATGAGACTCATTTTGAACCCGCGAGCACTATTTATGGTAGTTATGGTATGTTTGGTTTTCCCACACATGATTTGGCATTTCATGTCGAGTCTAAGTTTGAGCCTAACACTATGCCTGGTGGCACTCTCATTCCTTACCATGTGGAGAGGTTTGGGAGCACAAGTCACATTGCACCTTCCATCCCGGCGGTGGAAGCTACATCACATATTCCCACTAGGCCTAGGGTTAGTGATCCTATTAGGATACCAGATCCAAGACGAGTGACTATAGGGAACAACACATACATAATTTCATAGGTCCCTTCGTCGTCTGTCCCTAGTTCTTCGAATGTTCACCCTCCACCTCATTCATGTGGTCCTTTGGGCTGGAACGTTGCTATGAGTCATGTATGTACTATTGTTACTCGACCAGTTGTGTCTCAGGTTCAAGTACCACCCATTGTTTCGGGAGGTCATGTTCACACTTCTAGAGGTCATGTTACTGCTTCCAGAGCGTATATTCTTACTTCCGAAATGTATATTCCTACTTCCAGAGTGTACATTCCTACTTACGGAGTGTCTCATGGGACATCTCATGCGATGACTTATGGACCTTATTATGGGACACAGTATGGAAAGGGTTCTTCACCTTGTGGGTACGGGTATCAACAACCCGCTTACTCTCCAAATTACGGCTTTGTAGCCCCAAATAGTCAAGGTACACCACAGTATGGTGCTTCCATGCCACCCTATACGAGTCAAATGGGAGGAGGGCACTATGGCCAAGGCCATGGTGGTTATGGTAATCAGACCTATGGGAATCAGAACTATTAGGGAGCATTCCATAAACCTACTCATCCTAGGCTCCCTTTCCTCGCAATGCTAAATCTTCCTGACTTGTCGAGATTGATGAATGATCCTGTAGCTCATGACCCGGCTTGGCTGGCTGTCCATACTAAGCTTCCCTCAGACATCCCCAAATTCGAGGGCAAACCGAGAGAGGATCTGAGTGAACATCTTACGACCTTTCACCTATGGTGCTCTTAAAATTCCTTACACTAGGATTCGATCTATTTAAGGCTGTTTCAATGCACCCTTACAGGGCCTTCCATGAAATGGTATATAGAGTTACCTAGGGGGGCATTTGCTTTGTTCGATGACCTAGCGATGATTTTTCTTAACCACTTCCAGCTACCAGTGCGTTACGACATTGGTATGGAACTCTTGTCGACATTTCGGCAGGATAAAGCCACACATATCTCAGACCATATACAAGAGTGGTGTAGACGGAAGAGGTTGATTAAAGCCTTTATACTACCAGAATTCCTAATTGAACGGTTCCTTAAGTCGTTATTTCCTTATATAGAGAAGGATGTTTCTACATCCAGAGTGCAAAATGAGGAACAAGCCATTTTTAGGGCACAGGAACTAGATTTTATTTATGCTCAATCCAATTTGTTATATGATATCATTCCCAATGCTCCGCATTTGAGTTTCGACCCCAAAGTTAAACCTAGACCACATGCCGATGGCATTGTTGGTTTCGCGAGTGATAAACTTGTGGATTCAATTGTGAAACAAGTCAGTCATATGTCAATCAACCAATCTACTTCGGGACAAGCCACGGCTTCGTCTCAGCCCACCCAAATGGCTACTATGCTTTCGGTGCAATCGTCGGACCAAAAGGGTAACCAGCAACCCAGAAGGAATAAAAAGAAGGGTAAGAACAATTGTAAGGGTGGGAATAGGAATGAAAATGCTAATAATAATCACAAGAACGCCCGTAATGCTGGGGGGAGAAGCAATCTAAACATAAGGTTAAATTTCCTTGCAAGTTGTGTAAGGACGATCACCTCACTTACTTGTGCCCTCGTATCGATGAAGCCTCGATATTTTTAACGCAAGGCCCAGCTGTGTGAAACATGAACTTGAGGACCCATGATCAGTCTGGTGGTGATCAAGATCCGCCAGAGGGTAGTGTTCATGGTTGCATTAACATGGTGCATGCTGCGAAGGTTGTGACCCGTGCGAAGGACTATGGTTCGTCACAACCCAACCCAGGAAAGGAACCTGATCCACCAGGGACTCCTTTGCATATTGAAAATCCTGTGGATAAACTTGAAGTTGCACCTCGCATTCCTAAGGGAGTCCTTAAGCGTTTGTTGGAGTAGGGTCCCACAGCTACAGAAGAAGCTGCTAGTTTTGGCGGAACGATAAGTTTTGGTGGAAAGAAGTTAAGACAGAGCTACGACGCCATAGCACATTTCCAGCTGGAGAGCAGAGCCAGAAACCATGACTTTTAAGATAGAAAAGTCAAGAAGGCAACGGTACCTGAGAGGCCGAGAAGAGAGAGCTCAACCACTGCATTGAAGGCAGCGGCGGAAGACAGGAGGGCTCAGCGACCCTCATAAAGGAGAAGGAGCAACGAGGCTGAAGCATTGAAGGCAAAGGACAGAAAAGAGAAGCAGTGCATAGTACCCATGATCAGTGTCAGGAATCATGGAAGACCACAGAGAGCTGTGGTGTGACGGAAAGCGGCTACCTCAAGTACAGAAAGGGCCAACTGTCACTAGTTAGGTTTTGGGTTACTGTTGGGACAGGCCCACAGTGTTGTAATGGCAAGACCTTCGGGATGCCTATAAAAGGACATATTTTGTATTGTAAAAGGGTTGGTTGGGTTATTGATGATTTTTGGGCACTTAGACTGTTAGCTATTCGCTCTGTAGATTATTAGACTGTTGTAAAGTCCAGCTCTGGTTCTGTTATTAGCAGTAGCAATCTTACTGTAACCAGTAGCTGTCTTATAGAATGTGCGTAGGATGATCCGCAGGGATCGACAGAGAGGGAAGAGTGTATTGTAAGAGAGAAATATAGAAGAGAAAAGAGATCTAAGAGAGAAGATCTTAAGTTACATATGCGGTGCAGCAAAACTGTGTTTACCTTTCCCTGAGCTATAATAAAAACACAGTTCTGTGGACGTAACTTCCATCTTGGAGGTGAACCACGTTAAAATCAGTGTTATGCAATTGGTTTATGTGTTATGTTTACTTATGCATTTCTCAGTCAGTTTATGGACTTTGTTTACAGTTTAATGAATGAATGTGTTAATCAACTCACAGTGATATAGAAGGGTAAATATAGGTTAATTCCTTTGGAACGCTGTTTATGGTTCATTTATGTTTTGCGTAAAATAGTCTCTATTGCAGTATCGAATAGCCTTGTATGTTAAGCCTTGCACGCTGACACGAGCAACGCTAAGTGTGCTAAACCGCGGAGGTAGAATATCACAAAGAGGTGATACCGCACCGGCACAGGAGCTGCGATGCGCGATACCGCAGGTGAAGGACTTAGCGTTGGGCAGGAACTGCGTGTCGCACCGTGCGCGGCGATGCGATAAGGTTGGAGATAACGTGGGTCGGAGACAGTGGGCGCTGCAGGAAAGGATCGCATGGCAGTATAAAGGAATATCTTGCGGCTAGAAGAGATGCGAGGTGAGGAAATCGCGCAACGCAAGCAGGAGATCATGCGATGCGCAGACACAAACAGGGATCTTGCAGCTAGGAGAGCTGCGAGCCACCAGTAGGATTGCATCAAAACCTGGTCCGAGATGCTTGAGTCCTTGGCCAACCCATTAGAGTCACTTCGGGTGAGACTTCAGTCCACTTTGCGGTCTGTCACCGAAAGGGCTAGTGATCTAGGGGTGTTGTTGGTTGATTATAGTAAACCCAGGTCTACCCATAGCATCCAACAGCGTTTAGGGCACAATCCCAATGCCCGAGCTGCCCAAAACTATTTTGTTGTCGAGGATTTGGGCCACACTCCTTGTGTGATGTCTGCACTGGAAGTACTTCAGAGTTGTCCTTCGCAAAGGAAGGCTTTGCTTTCTACCCTTGGTGTGAATGATGATAATTCTTCCTCCATGATTAAATTTGAAACCGCAGGACTTCAGCATCACTTGCCTTACTATGTGTCTCTTTTGATTCATGTAAAATGTCTTAACATCACCATCAAGCGCACTGTGATTGACGAAGGTGCTGCTACTTCTATGATGTATTTATCATGTTGGAAGGGTTTAGATTCCCCTGAGTTGTCTAAGTCAGCTACCATGTTAACTGCGTTTGATGGGAGATCATTTAAGCCGCATGGGATCCTTCCTTCCCTTAAGGTCCATTTGGGAGGGAAGACTATTGCGATAGAGGTAGAGGTGGTTGATGCGCCCCTTGACTACAATCTCTTGCTGGGTAGGAATTGGATGTACATTATGCAAGCCGTAGCTTCTTCAATATTTCGTGTTGTATGCTTTCCATTTAATGGGAAGATAGTTACAATTGATCAAATGTCATTCAAGAATCCGTCAATTACTGCATCTTTGGGAGCTTCGATCCCGATTGTAGAGCACTCTCAATCGGAAACTGGGAGTGTGGGTGTGGGCATGTATCCATCCCTCGTGGGAAGCTTTAGTTGTCCTGCACCTATCCTTATGATAGGGTCTAGTTTCAGTGAGGCTTCGACATCTGTGAGATCGATGTCTTTTGGCATGAGTCATATGGAAGATCCTTGGATTCTTCCTACACCGAATACTTTGAGTGAGCCCATCATGATGAACGTGTCATTTCCTGCAACTATGGTAGCTTATCAAGCTAATATTAGGTGTGTTGCAGAGCCTAGACCTTCCTCTTCATGAACGAAGGAGGAGGACCCATATGTGCTGCCTACATGGGAAGTTCAGTCTTCTCATGCACACAACTTCCTTGATAGTGTTTTTCCTTCAGACAAAGCAATTATTGAGGCCATGTCAGGGGTTGAGCCACCATGGGAAGAGTTGCATCATAGATCTTACTTTCTTCCCGAGCTTGACTTCCTCGAGTGTGAGGACTTTAGGGAGGTTCTTAGTGAGAGAATTGGTAGTCCCATAGTTCCATTAAGCTCTCCTGGTCCGATGGCTGATGGGAACATGGAAAATATATCTCCAACCATTCCTATCAATATCTCTCACGATCCTGGCAGGATAGAGAATGTCTATATTGGGGGAGAATGTTCCCATGCTGAGATTCCAGAATACACCGAGCTGTTTAAATAAATTCGTGATATCTTTGCTTGGTCGTACGATGAAATGCCAGGTATCGACCCTCGCATTGTTGAACACAAGATTAAGACTTATCCCAATGCTAAGCCTGTTTGAAAATGATTGTGTGCAGTGAATCCTAGGAAAGCACCCGTGATTAAGGTAGAGATAGAAAAACTGTTGACAACCAGTTTTATCTATCCCATTCCCTTGACGAAGTGGGTTTCAAATCCCGTTCCGGTTGATAAGAAGCAGGGAGCGATCTGCATATGTACTAATTTCCGTGATTTGAATCATGCCTGTCCTAAGGACAATTTCCCCACACCATTTATTGATCAGATTTTGGATGAGTGTGCAAGTAGCGAGGTTTTTTTCTTTATGGACGGATTTTCTGGATGCAATCAGATAAAAAATTAAACCTGAGGAGCAACATAAGATTGCATTTATTTTTCGTTGGGGAACCTTTGCATATAGAAAAATGCCTTTTGGCCTTAAGAACGCTAGAGCTACTTTTCAGCGGGCTATGACCTTGATCTTCCATGATCTCAAATCGATTATTGAAGTGTTTTTGGATGACCTTGCTACTCATTCTCATATGAGAATGTGTCATTCCTATCATTTGAGATTAGCATTCGAAAGTTGCCGCCATTATTTGGTTAGGTTAAATCCTCACAAGTGCATATTTTGTGTGAAGTCTGGTCACTTATTAGGATTGATTGTTTCTAAAGAGGGTATAAGAGTCAACCCTTTGAAGGTTGAGGCAATACTTCAGTTGTCTCCCCCGAAAAACATTCAACATCTTCAATGTTTGCAAGGCATGGCAAACTTCTTACAGAGATTCATTGTCAATTTTGCCAATTTGACTAGAGGCTTTATGCATCTTTTGAAGAAGGAAACCGCCTTTTTTTGGGATGAGTGAGCCCAAGATTCCTTTGATACGCTCAAGTGAGCCCTAACATTGGCCCCAGTGATTAGTCCTCCAGACTATAGCCGTGATTTTCTACTTTATGTGGCCGCGTCCATGGAGATGATTGGTATGGTTTTGCTTCAAGAGGATGAGGAGCTCCAAGAGCATGTCATATACTATCTGAGACAGAATCTTATTGATGCAGAGATCCGTTATTCCCATGTTGAGAAGCTTTCCTTAGCTACCGTACATGCAGTTCAACGGTTGAGACATTATATTCTCCTTCACCAGACCTTGGTTGTAGCCCATGTCAATCCATTTCAATTCATCCTCACTCAAAAAATGATTGGGGGAAAACATAATAAATGGATTGTCATCTTGCAAGAATTCGATCTCAAGTTTTTTTCAGCAAAATCGAAGAAATCGTTAATTTTTGTGGAGCTTATATTGGATTTCCCAAGCGAAGACAAGGAGTTGTTTTGTGAAGATACATTTATCGATGAGCACATCTTCTTAATCTCAACTTTGTTAGAATAATCAACCCATAGTATTTACCCATTTAGACATTATTTCATTTATTTTGTCTTATTTTCCTAGTCCATGAGTCCCACCATGTGCAAGTTGCTAATTGCCTATCCATAGAGGTCAAACTTGCCATCTTTGACTCATGTAGCGCCCTTGAGAGCTTTAGCAATCAAATCTGCTTTATTCCTGGCCTCCTAGGTGCCCATCTGCTTTTTCTGCTTTATTCCCTGCTTTTTCAGTGTTTTAAGGCACATAGGAAAGCAAGACTAGGTGAGGTGAATCAGCTTTGTTGCCTCTTCCTCCTCCACTCATTCCTCCATGCTTTTGCATGTATGAGCTTCCATTTGACCACTCTTTAGCTTTCCCATGCGCCCTTGATAATTCGTGGGGTCCTTGATAGATTTGGGATCAGCTTTTTACACCTATGGGGGATTTGCCTATTTTGGGTAAGCCTGCTTTATGCTAGATTTGGATGCTTCCTCATGCATTCGATTTTCTCATGTATTCTATATATTCAGCAGCCTATGTTATTACAGGGTGGGCTATTGTACACTCAGTTAATATAATTTTGTGTTACAGCTCCATATTCAGTCTCCATTGTTGATAATTTTGCATGATCAATTGTTAATTGTTGTGGGTGAAATTAATCTACTATAGGCCTGAATTTCTACAAACTTTAGACCCATGGTATGGGGATATTATTATATATTTACAAACATTGAAGGTCCCTACTCACCTCTCACGAGATGAATGACGCATTAGAGGAAATTTCAACTTAAAATGGGCCTTTTAACTTTTATTCAAATTCCATGTCATCATGTGTTAGCCAATGAAATTTCTTTAAATTTGAAATACCATATAGGTCTTAAACACTTTTTTAATATAAATTTGGGGATAGGTATCATTAAAAAAACTACTTTTTTGTTTGTTTTTTTGACATATCTCCCTGTGTTTTTACTCACATTTTGATCGGGAGAGCTCGTTGGATGCAGAATTTAATTCCGCATCCAATGAGCTCTCCTGATCGAAATTTGAGTAAAAACACAGGGAGATATGTCAAAAATACAAACAAAAAAGTAGTTTTTTTCTTTTCTTCCTCCAAAATTAATAAATATTATTTTATTATTTTAACTATTATTTTATTAATTCATTTTAGGAGGCCCATTTTGAGTTGAAATTTCCTCTAATGATGATTACGTCATGTATCCAAGAATTACCTCATAGTGGATAACACTTTTGTACCGCTGTGGGGTAGATTCCATTTTACATCGTTGTTTAACTCACGAGGATGCTGAGCTTGTGCTGAATGATTTCCATGGAGGGGTGTGTGGTGGTCATTTATCTGGGCTTTCTACAGCCCAAAAAATATTAAGAGCGGGTTATTTCTGGCCATCAATCTTTAAGGATTGTGTAGATGTGGTCAAGAGGTGCCATCCTTGCTTGGTGTTTGCATGTAATATGCACTCGAAACCTGTCCCGTTACATCCCATCATCACCGCCGGTCCCTTCACTAAGTGGGGCATTGATTTTATGGATTGCAACCCAGCTTCAGCTAGGGGGCATCATCATATCATAGTGGTTGTCGACTACTTCATGAAATGGGCTGAGGCTATGCCACGGCTATGCCTACAATTAAATCCGACGGTAAGACAGCCACACACTTCGTATTCAACTAGATTATTACTCAGTTCGGGATTCCGAAAGAGCTTGTCACTAACCATGGCTCACACTTTCAGAATCGTATGATGGAATATTTGGCATCAAAGTTAGGGTATAAATAAGAGCATTCCTCCTCTTACTACCCTCAAGAGAATGGACAGGTAGAAGTAGTGAACAAATCACTCAAATCCATTCTCCAACAAACCATCACACAAAGCAAGAATAATTGGCACATTATGTTATATCCTACTTTGTCGGATTATAGAACCGCTGTTAAGACTGCCATGGGTTTTTCTCCATATAAACTTGTACATGGAGTGGAGTCGGTATTTCCAGTTGAGTGTGAGATTCCTTCTTTGAAGCTAGCCATAGATCTCTTACCGGACACTTCCCCATTGGAGGAGCGTTTGGTCCACCTAAAGCAACTTGATGAGCAGCGTCAAGATGCCTTAGTGGCTCTAGAAGTGAATAAGAGTCGCGTCAAGGTCCAGTATGATAAGTCTGTTCGTCCAGGGAGGTTTAGTGAGGGAGACTTGGTCCTTTTGTGGGATCAACCGAAAGAACCCTTGGGGGCAGGAAATTTTAACCCCATGTGGCATGGTCCTTACGTCATTAAATGTGTGTTAGATAAGGGCGCTTATGAGTTAGTGGATTATGAGGGAATGGCCTTGGCGGAGCCTAAAAATGGGCTCTATCTCAAAAAGTACTATGCATGATTTTCATCCAAGGCTAGTTATTGTATATTATTGTATAGTTTTGCATAGGTAGATCTTTTTCTTATGGTGATCGGGCTTGTGATTAGTTTCCATTTCTTTTGGCAGATGTCAATGGAATATTCCACCTTCATAGGATTCGCGGATGGTGCGAGCCGTCACAGTCAACACTCAGCCTCTGCTACTTGGGTGATTTATACTCCTATGGGTCGGGTATTGTCTTCAAGAGGCATATGTTTACGGACATCTTCAAACAATGTTGCTGAGTATAGTACCATAATTAAACTTCTATGGGATTCCATTTCACATGGTGTTCTCTCCCTTGAGGTACGACTTGATTTGGAGTTAGTAGTGTCACAGCTTAATGGTTTGTACCATGTTAGAAATATGACATTATTAAGAAGATTCTTACATGTGAGATTATTAGAATGACAATTTGACAATATAGCATACATACATGTTCCAAGAATTAATAATCAAGTTACTGACTCATATGCTAACTATGTGTTAGATTGGCATTTTTTCATACAAAATAAGCTAATCACAAACATAAATTTTTACACAAGTAAATAAATAAATTGATCATCATAAAAGTTTGTATAAACATCCAAAATGTGGTAATACATAGTGTCATAATACAAAAATGGGGCTCTCGAACCACCAAAAGATAAATACATGGTAGTACAAAATGCATCACTCCCAGGTATTTAAGCCTGTGGAGGAGGAGGGGGGTTGTGATCATGGAATGTCACTATGGCTCTAGATAGCCATCGAAATAGCCACACCCATGCTCATGGTACACCCTCCACTTGGCGCTGCATGGCCTCAGAAAATTCCTCAACTTGCACCATGGGTACTCTGTGTGTCAGTCTCACGAAGTTGGTATGAACGCTTTGGAGTGTTTGCTCCACATCCACACCCATGATATCGTCCCATCTTCCCCTCCGTCTATGACGAGGGAAGCCTTCAGGCCACCGTGGTCCCACATCTGCATTCATACGGTAGATGTCACTATGTATTGTCACCCAAAAACATGTATTTTGATTCCACATAATCAGAAAACAAAAAATAATTTAATAACTCAAAAAATTTTAAAAAGAGGGTCAAGATTCATTACCTATGTCACCATATTCCCATCCTAGTGGTAGCGGCATGTCCGAGTCTCCCCAAAAATCTATCCCCGCATAGGGGTAGTCATTGATGGCAACTATCTGTCGTCGCCACCATGGAAAGAAATTAGCTGGATAGGGGTTGGACACCCTACCTCCACCCAGTCTGCGCATCGCATCTACCCAACGCCGTTGGTCCAGATCTCGAACCCCGTGTAGAGGAACGTCAACTCTAGGGCTCAATCCTGAAACACGCTCAAAGAAAAACGTGCTCAGTATGGTGCTGAAACCAAAGTTTCGCACACAGGCCATCTTGCACTCACTAAGCTAGTGTTTCATGTTGCCCAGTAGCACGGTGCTCCAATCATACACCGTGGGTCTCATAAACTCCACTGCATAGAACATCAGAGGCCGCGAGGCCTGGTGGAGTGAAGCTAAGCCTGCTATCCTGCCCCGTGTCAGTAGGATGGCCTTTAGGCCCAGCACCTGTATGGAGTTAGTTGGGATCTGACTCCCCACCTTATCTGTGTCTGGATAGCAGTACACCACAATGTACTCATCTATAGTCAGGCCACCTCCGGGCCCGTGAGAGCGTAGGTTCACCACTTCCCCCCTTCGGGAAAGTCCAGTAGTAAAATATATGTCCTCCACTTCTATGGTGAGGGACATCCTGTCTATCTGGAATGACTCTGATTCTGGATTCCGCTAGTCCACTAACATCTGAAATAGTATTGGTTTGGCTCTTAAGCCACCAAGACACCAAAATTTGTAAAGAACGCATGCACATAATGCTTGTTGAGCCATTAGATCTACCCTTACTGCCTCTTCTACATTACCATGTTCACGTTCTCTCCATTCTAAGACCATCCTGCACATAAAGTTTGAGTTTGATCCATTTGAACACTTAAAAATCATTAAGCGTGGCTGCATATGCGACTGTTTGCTAAATAGCCGTGAATGTAGGCGAATTTGAAGGTGTTTTCCGCGTATATCCATCCCTATACGTGGAAAAACCCTCGATTTCCGTGTGGGCCGTGGCGCGCATCTTAGACTGGCCTAGAATCCTAAATACACCATGGAATTTGACAAAATTTGCATCAAAATGAAAGAGTAGAGCATGGGTAAGTACCTGGAAAAAACGGTAGTGGATTCCGCCAGCTAGATTTCCTGGAATTCGCTGTTGAAGTTCTGAGCTCAAATGGGTAAAAATTTCAAATGTTTTATAATGTTTTGAATTTTTGTACTATTTATCGAAAAATTTTAAATTTTTGAAAATTTTTACCCCCTTCCCTATAGTTTGGACCGTTTCTAATCCTTTTGGACCATTTTTGGACTAATTTATGATGTAGGAGACCTCTTTAAGCGTCGTTTCAGCCATTGGATTGACCCGTTCGTGCCGATTTTAGGTATCATGTCTAAATTGGCATATATGTTAGGTTTCATCATCATTTTCATTTTGCATGACCTTATGACTGTTTCATTATAGCCTTAGGTACAAACCCACTCTATTATGTCATGGAACCTTCTTGTTGTTTTAGAAGTGGCATGATATGAGTGGTAGAGCTTGACCTGACATGGGTACCCTAGTTAGCGCCTTATTTTCATTTGGTGCCCATGCTGACATTTTGTCCCTTAGGGTGTGGGAGTCCGTTGTATAGTATTGCCATGACATTTCACAAGAGCCTCATACTCCTCTTGATCTTTTGCTGGCCTATTTCCCTCAGGACTCCCTTATGTCAAGTTGTAATTGCATTATCATGAGCTTTACCTACCTTATTGAGCCTTACGCTGGCTTCCCTAACATTGAGTTTCAGCCATATAGCCCGAGCTTGTCTCATGTCTAGCCATGCAGAGCCATCTTATATATCCTTTTCAGCTTGATTCCCGATTTTTACCGGGAGGGGACTTTCCCCCGAGTGTCGCTATCCTACACATGTCTCCTTGCATTGAGCATAGGTATGTTCCACTGCATGGACCTAGTTTGTTTTCCCATTATGACACTCGTCTCCTCCTATTCTGTAACTATAAAGAAGTTTTATTCTTTTTCAATCTTTTTAAATAATTGAAAAAGTCCAAAAAAAATTAAAAAACCAAAAAGTTGGACAAGGAAAGATGTTATCTTTTGGCAGCTGTTGAGTTGTGTCGCCTTTGAACAGAGCACTATATATCACATATGTTGGTTAGGCTTATAGTTTGACTTTAGGAGCTATACTTGTTTTATCTGATTTTATCTCCACTGACTGGTTAAGCTTCCAGTCCCCACGGAGCCTCTGTCGATGCCTCCTATGTCGCAGAGATGTCCCAGTTTTGCATATCGAGTCTATGCTACCTTTATTCAGTCACCATTTGTTGTTATGCTCTTGTTCGAAGGAAGTTGAAACCTGAGTCGGCCATTCCTCAGTTATCTTGACTTTGCATGTCAGCCATTCCCAGTACAGTTACTGGTTCATGCACCTTATGATCGAGTCCTTCCACATTATACAGCCTTGCTGAGTACCTCGTGTTGGATGATGAGGGATGCCTTAATGTCCTCCTTCCAGTGGATTTCATCCCATCGACTATAGATCATTTATTCTGGGATTGGAATATAGAGTCATTTTTTAGTGCCTTGAGACTTACAGTCATCAGTGGCAGGTTCTCTCTCCATCAACAGTTTTTGGGAATACATCAATGTCCCTTGATCGATGCATCCTCTCAAGTGTTTGACCTCAACACATTTATTCACACTTGTTAGTTTGCACTCTAGTACCTTGATTCCCATTATCATTATCGATGGGTGATATCGCGTCTATTAACGGTATACATCAATGACTGGTAATCAAACGATGGACTACTATGTTCGACCTCAACACCTCTATTCACATAGTAGGACATGTACTCGTAGCGGTTTGTGTAGAAGACCTTCTAGATTGGTGGCATCTCTTATATGCTACCTCCTTGATCGTGCCAGTGTTCATGACATTTCAACTCTCGTGACTTGATTCCAGTATATGTCAGACATTTCCAGCTATTATGGACATCTTGATCCATTGTATATCTTCACCCATTATGGAGATCATGATCCTTTGTATATCTTCATCATGGAGATTCTGATCTATGTCTATTGTACGTGGTAATGACCAATTATGTGATATTTTGTATCATTCCTATTCATGGCCATTGTACTCTTATGTATCTGGGACTGCTATATGTATTTGCAGTTATGTGCAGAGTTGTATCATTGTACTATGTTGGTTGGGTGGCTGGTATTCTATTTGGGATTCTTCATCACTCCACTTCTGGGATGGACTTATAATGTATTTCGGCCATCGTATGACCCCTCTGACCTCACACATTAAGGGGCATATGTTATAGCTGATTTTACCACACCAGGTGAATCACACTTGTATGGCCTTCCCCTATCCCTCTACAGACTCCTTAGACCCATTGGACCATTCTTTGTCCTTTAATGTTTCCTAGACCATCCCTATAAACATGTGAAAATTGATATACATCGGGATGTGTACAAAATCCAAATCCTTTTGAAGTTTTTCTTGACATGGATCCAACTCACTTGTCTCCTGGCCTTCCATATGCCTTGAGATCGCTCATATTCGACCTTTCATTACCCCTTTGAAAAGATATATAAGGAACTCTTTGGATACATTGAAGGCATAAGAGAATTGAGAGCAAAGAAACTATAGTCCATTGTTGCCAGAACTTGTGCTTGAGTCTGCATCCCTTTGTCCCTTGGACCACTTTGGTGTTCTTCCCAAGCTCACCTTTTGCTTGTGAGCTTGCTATCGAGAGATGGAGGATTGAGGTGGTGGAGGTCCAAGTGGGGGATTCAGTTTTTCCGATTCACAGACATGCTGACAGAGGTTGTATCCATTGTAATCTCTGATTTTATATTAATAGAAATATATTTTCCTGTCCAATAATGTATGTTTGAATGAATATTTTATCCATGGATGATTTCAAATGCTTATACATTGTTGATTATATATGCTAGAGTATATCTAACACCAATATATAGTATGCTTGTCTTGTTTACTTGTTGTTGAGGAAGTGATTTATCAATTCAAGATGAAGTTGGAAAGCTCAACGGGGATCTACTTCAACCATCTGGAATAAGGTACAAGGTATGATCCTTTAGTGTTAGATATTTGATTTCTCTTGCATATTAGAAAGGATTGATTTTTGGAGTCAAGCTGTCTGTTGTGGCACCCCAAGCCATAGGAATTTCTCTCCGTAACAATGACTTCAGTGACGAGGAATTGATATTGGATATCCTCGAATTTCCTCCATTTTCAACCATGCAAATCACACAATATCTCAAGAGTAAAATTCACACTTTATACAAATTCTTCATGGCTAGAGACACCAATGTCCCCAAGGCATCGAGTATTCTCGTTAATACATTCTCCAAACTCGAAGCTTTGTTTCTTGATGCGCTCCGAAGCAAATAGCTAATGGATAAATTACCTCATGTGTATCTAATTGGGCCGTTGTTTCTACCATCGATGCTGATGAACCACTCTAATGACCAAGACAACGACGATGTTACTGCAAAGCAGTGCCTGCAATGGCTAGACTTGCAACCGGTTAGATCGGTCATGTACATGAGATTCGGTAGCAGATCGACCATGTCAAACTCTCATATTACAGAACTTGCCACTAGGCTAGAGGGTAGTGGGCAACAATTTCTCTAGGTATTGAGGAATTTAGTGGTAGTCAGCGAGGGATTTGATCCCTCAACAGTTTCCTGGGAAAGTGTTGTCAGTGCCTTTTTTGAGATAGAAACCTATTCATCAATCAGGAGGGGGTTTGGAATGTTAAAGGGCATGCTTTATTAGTCGGCAATCATCTGAGCCAAATGCCTTTTAAATAAAGGAATTATCAAGGTGGGTGATTTGTTCGATTGTAAATATTGGTTGTAGAAGCATCTAAAAGGATCCCTCAGCATTTGATAGAAATAATGTATGGTCAATTCAAGTTCAGAGTACATTGCCTCACAATCAAGGTGATATGGTCAGTATTTTAAAATTTGTAACACCATGGATGAATCTCTTGGACCATGCTAGGGTTTAGGGTTAAAATGCAGGTTCTAAAGCCACTACAAGTTTATATGGGGCTTACTAGACATCATGGTTCCCTAAACTATCACAAAGGGTCTGCATAAGGAAAATGTAATCTACATGTGAGATATGGCCACCATTGTAAGAAATTGAGAAGCTTTCTGAAGCCTCTCCTGAAGATGGACCATTTAACTTTTTCACACACTATGGGTGACTCTCACGGAACAAGCCATTGTCTAGGGTCAAAAGCTAGAGATGGGGATAAACGAAAATTTTCTTGTGTGTGTTGTGTATTATACCATATACATGATGATTTTTTATACAAACATGGTTTACAAGGAATTCCCACACCATTTTTTTATGTAGAGGTTGGTTTTCAGGGATTGTGGCTTAAGGGGCTACTAATTGTGATTTTAATAAAGATTAGTGGAATAGAGGGTCATTGCAACACCTATGAAAAAATGGATAATACATTAAATATATGTTGAAGCATAACCATATATAGTGATGCCAAGAAGAATGCTCAATTATAAAGGTTTTACATAGATAAATATCAAAGTTAATAAAATTTTACTTAATGGATAATACGATTGGTCACCACAATTTTTAATGTACATATATAAATATATTAAAAGTTTTAAATTTTTTACACTTTAATTTTTACATTTTTTAATTTTTCATTCTCGTAAATAATTACAACCAAACTTAAATGAAGTATTAAAAATGTGCCCTTAACTTTAGTTTTTTTTTAATTGTTATAACTACTAATTTATAAAAAATAAAAATAAAAATTCCCTCTAAATACCCAAAAACCCCAAATCAAATCTTAGATGCACGCCAAAATTTGTCAAAACGCCTGGCTATTCATCTCCATCTTCATTTGAGGTTTTGTTTGGCCCTCCGGGCAACAATCTATTTGGTTCTGGAAACCATTTTAGTTACACATTTTAGAGAGGTTCCCATGAACGGATGAGCTTTAGTCGTGATAATAGTGATGTTATAGGGAACGTGCCATTCTTTCACGGTAATTTCATATCCATTGACCCTTTATCTGCTCAACTAATGAATGTTTGTTAATATTTGTTCACTTTTTTTAGTTTGGCTACTGAGAATTTGTAAACTGTAACAAACTAAGAATTGGTAAACTGTAAAGCAATCTTCTAAGATTCATCAGTTTTTTGTGATTTTTTTCTGGATTCATAAGTAACGATAGGTAAAGTAAGCAGCTGGTATCACTAAGATTCCTCAAGAAGGTGTAATGGAAGCCCGTGTGCCATATGTCGACCCGTCCAAAAGTGATATAGCTATCCCTTCAATCCCATTCGATCCAGTGTTTTTTTGGATTGTTAATATGCTATACCCATACCAACCTACTCTAGATCTCATGCGCTTATCGCCCCCTTACTAGTTATATAAAATCAAACCTGCTAAAAAATAATAAAGGACTACTCGATACATATTTTAAAACATGGTTTTACCCTCGCAGTTCGAAGGGCAGAAAAAATATTTTCCATCAATAGAACCATCAAATTTAAGCATTTTGTACCATATGAATTTATTACTTGTCCGCTGATGAAAAGGAGAGAAAGGAGTTATCATCATTCCAAGAATGTTGGTATGTCTGGTATGATTGTTTATATTGGCTCTGAACCTATAGGGTAGTATAATTCGGTAGGTGGGTTGATGGGTGTTGATTTTGACCATTCTGAATTGTTTTGAACCAGAATGACATATTCTATATTTGTAACCGATAGTAGCTAATTTTAGCTAAATTGAGTCTATATGTGGTTCGAGTCAACAAGCCCAGTCTTTCTGGACAAGGCAAGACCTAGGGATATTTCCAATGAGTACTAAAGACCTCTCCCCTGAAACTCCTGAAGGTATTCTACAGTGTTGTTTACAAGCCAGATTAAAGTGAAACTTTATCCATCTGTACTGAGCTTATTTGCTGCAATAACATAGATAATGTCTTGATTTGAATATATGTATTGTTGTTTAACAATTAATCCAATAGAATTTCAGTTGTGCCAATTGTTGTGATATTTGCAAACTGTTTGATTAAACTCCTAAACCAACAAAGTCTTAAACACAATAGCAATCAATTTGGTAACAAGTCATCTTTGGTTTTTTTCCACCTGGAAGTCTCACATATTAACCCATAAGAACTTGTCCTTAACTGGGTGCGTTGATGCATCTGGATGTGTGAGGCTCAGAAGCATATTGGACAAAAATGAACCATTAAACCCCCTTCGTGATTCCTTCTCTATGTTGAATATGATATGGGGGGAAACAATATGAGAACAATTTTGGGCGAGGGATTCATGAGCAATTCCCACAAAGACTCTCCTTGTTTTTGTAGGAAAAGGATTTGCGGTTTGAATCAACACAACTTACATGCTCAGGAGAGGATTGGCATTGAATGTAAAATGAATGGTTTTGTCATCAAAATATTCTTTGTTGGACAAATAAGCAAATATCATCTTCCAGGAAACCACCATGCGTCAACAGGGAAACCTTGAGTACCCAAGTAACATGCCAACTTCAAACATTGAGAACTTTTTCCACTTCTATCCAGTACTTCCATCACAATAAAATCCCCTTGTTTATGACCAACACTAATATTAGCAGCTTCCTTCCATTGAACAGTATTGTGCTCTTATGCATATTCTTGCGACAACACTTTATTGACATCATAATATGCACAATGTTGTAAGTGCATCTACTTGTATTGTTGTTTATTATCGTATATATTATCATATATGCTCACACAAAGCATCAAAATTTTCATGTCTACTACTCTCGATGTTAAGGTCGTCACCAGGAGCATCAATAGGAACTCAAACCATTTCTCCAACACAAAATAGTTTTGAGATGCTTCGTGCTAGAGTGCTTACTAACCACTTTATATTTTTATTATTTTTTACAACACAGGAAATAACATGAAGAATCCTGGCCTCTGTTAGGTAATGTACCCAATGTAGCTCTGCAAATGCAGTGATTCTCCCACCTTGATAATTGAATATCTCACATCCTCCCTACACGGTTTTAAATGTGGGTTTCCTTTCAGTACAATGTCAATCACTATCTCCAGTAACCTCCATGCTCCAGCGGTCAATCTCTTTCTCTCTCTCCAACCAGTTCTCCAACATGTCGGGTTTCCTTCCATTGTGATATAAGAACTGTCACATCCCTAATCCCATGAACCATCTAAAGGCGAAAAATTTTAGTGTAGTAGGAAAGAGTTTTAGTTTGTGAGCATCTTGTAGATAATTATAACTCCTACAAAGGATATCGAACTCGAACATGAATGTGTTCGGGTCCTCATTACTTTTTCCATAGAAAGTGGGTAAGGAGGAAGGAGGGATGTTTTTCATAGTTGCATCCTGCATTGTGTCTAAAATAGGGAACTCGAAGGTAGCCTTAGTTCAATTTTACCCTTCTCCTTCTTCATTTCTAACTTCATCATGATCTTCGTTTTCTCCCCGTCTCTCCATATAATCTGGATTTTTAATGTAGATATACCTAGGAGGCTCCTTTCGAGGTGATAATGGGGCATCCCAACATTCTTTTTTGGGAGAGATCTTCCTTTGATCAACCGCGTTTTTATTAAATCCTAGAGGGATAGTAGGTTCTATTGTGGAAGTTTCAATTTGTGAGATGACTGGATCTACTGAGGTTCCAAAGAGGGATTTTACTTGGGCAAGATCAACAAAGTCAATGAAATTTGGACCTCCTACTAGTGAAAAGGTTGTGTTAATTGGATTTGAAACTAGTGGAGGGTTGGAGGTTTCTAGTGGCTGATCCTCTTGAACTTCCTCAAGAATGAGGTCCTTAATACCTTCTGCCAAGGTTCCTTCTCCTTCTATGGCTTCCCTGGTAAGATATTCTAAGAGATTCTCCTTAGGTTTCAAGGTAGAACTACTTCCTATAGGCATCTTTCGATACCTTTCTGGTGAGTTAGTAGTTGGGGAATTACGTCCCCTATGGTAATTAGTAGGGATTTCAATAAGTTTTATGGTCTTAACAAATCTACCCTGAGGATCTCTAAGTCTGCTCATGAAAAACTTTAAACTAAAGAAAATCTATGCTACTACTATTGCTAGATTTGGGGGCACCTGTTATAACAGATGCACGAGTTCTTACCTCTCGTCTTACTGCTCCCCTGCCACCAACCTATTGCTAAGATTCATATGGAATTCTATCTTCCTTACAGAACAACTCCCCAGCAATGGCGCCAAAAGTGTTGGGTGTTATAATGTCTAAATTAATTCACCTAATATTTAATTATTGACCGGGGTTGGTAAGCTTAGAGTTGACACAAAATATATGCGAAGGTAGAGGGGTTCTTATGGTGTCGTGGAAATATCTTAACAAATAAAATATTGAAAGATCTTTCAAAATGAAAAATCGAGTAAAACTCCTAAGAATTAAGTTAATTAAACCGGAACAAAATATTAAAATAAATAATTGATAACTTATTCTATAAGTAAATAACTTTAAACTAAAAAATATACTATTAACAACTAATCTTTAAATTGGAAACTAAGATGCAAGAAGACCTAATTAATAAGCAAGTAGAAAAGTTTATAAAATAAGCAAATAGAAAACTTAATAAAGAATATTAAATAGAAAGAAACAAGTAGAAAACTTAATAAAGAAAATTAAATAGAAAGAAACAAGTACACAACTTAATAGGAATGTCTTTGAATTATGTCCTACAAGTCTCTTTCAGTAATCACACAATGAAAAAGGAACAACCTAAAAGCATACTAAGGATAACACATACAATACTGAAATTTACATGCAAAGCATAAATCAATACAAATGCATAAACACAAAACAATACATCAATAAAGAAATCAGAAACAAATTCAAGAAACAAAACATAAGATAGCTTAACACATATTCAAGGTGAAAAAGGAGTAAAGAAAATGATAAGACTTTAAAAAATAACCTAAAACACTCTAACTTTAACTTCAATGTTAAATAAAACTATCATCTAACTATCTCATTCAAAGCATACTTCAAACATTAAAGAAACAAAACTAAAAGCAATCTCAAAACACATTAAAAACACTAAAAATGAAACTATGGGCTGAATGATAGACTGAACTGTAGGTATGAAAGGGGTGGTTAAATGATAGTTTAAACAGGCTATCCAAATGACAGTCTACACAGTTAAAATGACAAAAATTAACCTAAATGATCTAATCTTCATCTGAATTCGTGTAGATTCAGATCTAATGCATAAACACAATAAGTAAACCTACTTATTAAGAAAATTGAACAATGAAATGAACTTAAACAAATTCATGAACATAAAGAAAACATTGCATGTTAATAAACAAACTAAAATTTAAATTGCATAAGTGATAACCTATAATAGACAGGAAATGAACATAACTGAATTTAAAAGCAATCTATTCTATTTGCTTGTAAATAAACTGAACTGTAAACTAGAAATAAAATGACTGAAAGTAAATTCAAACAAACTATGCGCACAATCTAGTTATTTAATTATGGAAATAAAATGCATTACAGAAAACAAATGAGATAATAAAACTAACTAGAAACAAAACTAACTACAACAGAAAAAAGAAAAAGAAAGAAACCTCTGCTTGATGAGGGGCCCTCTCAACAATCAGGGGTGGTGCTTGGCTAACTTCTACTCAAATGCAATCTTCTACAGCAAAACATACAACGCTTTATTCAAACGATGGAATAGAAATACAATGTTCTTCTCCAAAAATGACTGTCTAACAAAATTGATCAACTCCGTAACTCTCTCTAGCTAACTGAGATCTCACATAGAGGCTGATATATATAATTTTTTACATAGATGAGCAACTCGACCCTTTAGTGGTCGACTGCTCTCTAAATTTAGTCGACTATAAAGGCGTTTAATAGATCGCAGGCCAACGCACTGGATCTTCCCTTCTTCAGCGCGAGTCTGGTTCTCTTCATTAAACAAGGTACGCACAAGCTCCTTCTTCAGCGTGGTTGGTTCTCAGTGGTGGCGCACGGCTCCTTCCTTAGCACAGCAGTGAACTGGTGGAGACTAGAGGACAAAGCATGGGTGAGTTTTCTAGAACGTGGGTTAATACAACAACCCAAAGCGTGGTATGTTGATGAGGTGTCGATAAAGGAGGCTGCAAGCTGGTGGATTATCTAGAACAAAAGCTTCATCCACCTAAACGTGTGGACAACAGGTTGTTTGCAAAACTGTTTCAAATTTGAATACCTGAAATCAATTCTCAACAGCATGTAGTCTGGCTAGCGTTCTGGACAGAAAGCTGAACAGCAAGCTGGATCGTGAGCTAGATATATTTTGGGCGCAGATCTAGGACGAACGAAATTTTATTTTGCCAGTGTGCTTCAGGACTAACGTCTGTAGTAACACATTTTAACATCTGGAAAACTACCAACGAGTTTCACGCAGTGAGATGGATGACGAGCTGGGCGTCAAGCTGGACATGTTGTTCACATGGCAAGTTGAATGTGTACTTGTTGTTAATTTGTTCCAAAAATATTATATAACCTGAAAAAAATTATACAAATCAATTAATATATCAAATGTGCTTCAATAATGTCAATTTTTAATTAATAAAATCATAAAATGATAATAATAAATAGATTTTATATAAACCTTAAATTCATACATACCTGAGATGAATAGTGATCTGCGTGAAATAAAATATGCAAAAAGATAATAAAACATATGTTTAAATAAGTAATTTAATTACCAAAAATGATAACAAATCTAGGATCAACACATGGATGCTAGTAAATAATGGGGTTCCCTAAACTAGGTAACAGGATATAGGTCGTCTTTCCTCTGTGAGAATTTACTAGGTTCATTCTTCCAATATTTTAACATTTCATCAAAATTGAACCTGGTCTTTGAGGCTTGGGTGAATTCTACGTTGAGGGGTTGTATAGCCTGTTTAAGGGCATAGGCTGTGGCGAATACTTTGGGATGGAAGGTAGCTAACTGTGACCTTGCACTATCATTGAAGGAATGGTATTTAGGGTTTGTGTGTTCCATGATCCATTTGACCACATCGGTATAAGGAAGGATGGCAGGTATGGAAGCAATGGCATGGAGTCTAGAATCCCTAATTCTTAGGTAGGCCAACTGGTCATCTTGTATGTCCGAGAGGTCGTC
Organism: Pseudotsuga menziesii; assembly: GCA_001517045.1. Lineage (NCBI taxonomy): Eukaryota > Viridiplantae > Streptophyta > Pinopsida > Pinales > Pinaceae > Pseudotsuga > Pseudotsuga menziesii. Next base: position 281,872 of record LPNX010136766.1, read on the forward strand.
ATTGTCAAAAATTGAGTACACCCTAGAGCAATCAATTTGATAAGTCTTAGTGACTTTGCCACTAGTGTCAGAGAAAATACCAAAGTTTGGGTCTTTGGCCATCATGTCCTTTTAAAGGCTCTTGCAGCGGGTAATTTGAGCCATTTTTTTTAAATTGAAACACTCTGAAATCGACCAGGACTGCAAAAACGTTCTCTGGTAAAAATCACAGTGAAAACACATGTAGCACAGTAATTCACAATCGTAAAAATGGTAAAGAAAATATAACATACCTGCCTATATATAGATTTTCCACGGGTTAAATTAAGACTATAGGATTAGAAAGAATAGACGGTCTGGATTAAATCTTGCGGGGTATGGGATCAAAATGCGAGAATTAAAATTTTATTCACCATCCTGCAACCCACATTCCTCAATTGCGGGATGCAAGATGCGGGATCACAAAATATCAAAATTTTAATTAACCCTTTTCACAATCCACGTCCCGCAAATTGTGGGATGAACACGCAACAAAAAAATAATTAATCAGTTTATGTCCCGCATTCCGCAAATTGAATCAATTTATGTCCTGCAATCCGCAATTGCAGGATGCAGGTTGCGGGATGGACATAATTTTTTGGAAAAGATAGTCTTTCACAAATCACCAAAACACACAAAACATGCATAAATTTCAGAAATTTAACTAAGTCAAAACATAGAACCCATGATAAACGTTATAGGGACTCCAAAACGACTTAAGGAATTTGATGAAAGTTACCTTTGCATGCAAAATTGGGGCTCCCATGTTTTACATAAAACATGGGATTTTTTGTTCCTATAACAAATGGCGACTGGATGGTACGAACCAATTATATCTGTAAAACAAGAACTCTTTCACATAGAAAAACATGTCAGTAAACAAATAGTTCAACCCGAGACTACAAAAAATGTTTATATAGAAATGCAACCAACCGAAAAAATTATCAAAAATATTTGCATATTCACATCCATGATCAATTTAAAGATGATGCAAATTTGATTTAAGAGGCACGAAGAATAATAGGATCTCCAACCTCAGACAAGCATAGGCACACAGTTTAAGTTAGACCTGGAATCAAACCTAACCATATTCTTGATCTCCAAACATAGGTCACCAATATTTTTTTTTAAAGAGACTTTATTGACATAAGACCATTGCCCCATGTTGGTAATTAGTGCCACTCACAAACCTGATCTGGAAACTGAACAAGCCAGCACGGTGAGGAGACCTCTTGTCCTCCAGCTGTAAAAATGAAAGAAACTATCATGGTCTGAGAACCATCTAATGATAATTTCAGTCCAAAATAAAATCTATGATCATGGAAGGGATGGCTTGTGATAACACCCCCCTGTCCTTATGTACAATAATTTTCTTACAGAAACAACGAGAATTTATTTTAACATGGATTGCAAGAAACTACCATGGCTTGATATCCACATAATAGTAGCGTTACTCACTGATACTTTGTAGATCACGAATGAAGCGACCTGTGATAGGACCTTCCATCTTTCAGGAAAACTAAAAACCACCTCCCCATTTTAATGGTGAAGATGTAAATCCACCAAGCATCTATGAACCTAATGGGATGGCTCGTGATGAGACCCTCCATCTTACAATCCACAATCTGAAACAAAATATTATTTTTTCGATGTGACTATGATAGGATCCATAATAGCTAAGGTCGACAAGGTTATAAAGGTATGTTGTAATGCACTTATGAGACCTAAGACAAGAAGAACCAATTACCTCCACAGCCTCCATCACACGAATAAAACATATGTACAGATATTGAGCTAGATGAGGATGCATCGATCTAAAATATTGTAGATATTGGTTTCCAATTCCATATAAAACAAATCCCGACACAAGCTAGAAAAATATTGAGACTAAAAATGGATTGAAGTTCAGAGTGTTGCAGTCTTTGAGAGAAAATGATCAACTATCGTTACCAAATGTGTAGATATTATTAAAATGCCCACTAATATCAAGAAAACATTGAAAATAAAGAAAATAGAAAAAATCAGGAAACGGCACGCCAAACCTATATACACGTCGCATCAAAATGTTCAGACAAAATATTGTTTAAGCAGAGAGACATTCACTTGGTAGGTGTCAATGAATCCCTCCAATGTCTGTAACCGAACAGTGCTAGGACCAATATTTTATGTAACAATGAAAGGTCCCATCCAAAGTCATTTAATTTTGGTATACTCATTATTGTCTTTATGATGCTTATCCCATCTGAGTACCAAATCCCCTACTGAAAAATCTCTATTAGAGGAATATTTCTCATCTAAACATTTTTTTACAAAACTGTTGATGTCGATACAATTTGTTCTTGGATATTTCCCTATCTTCTTCTAAATTAAGCAGAGTATCAATCCTCTGTTGAAATGGGGATGAATCATCTTCTTGGATGGATTGAGATGATTGTAATCAGGGGATGGTGATATTGGATGGTAGGACAATTGCTTTGCCATTAACCAGACAGTAAGGGGAATTTCCAATGGCTGTCTTTGGAGCAATTCGGTCTACCCAAAGAGCACTGCAGAGTTGGGTGTGTCAATCCTTGTGATGGGAAGCCACTGTCTTTTTCAGAATATTTATCAGGTTTTTTTTGGAGGACTCAGCAAGTCCATTTCCTTGAGGATAATAATTAGCAGAAAATTTGAGCTCAATCCCCTTTTCGATGGCGTAGCTTGTGAGTTCAATGGACGTGAAGTAAGATGCATTGTCAAAAACAAGATATTCAGGGGTGCCAAACCTAGTGACTATTTGAATTTAAAGAAAGGATATTACCTGGTTTGTATTGCATAGTCTAAGAGGAAATGCCTCAACACAGCTGGTAAAATAATCAGTGGTTGTCAGGATGTACTTGTGTTGCAAGGACGAAACAAGGTTGATGGGTCTGAAAAAATCCAGTCCCCATTGCTGAAATGGAAACTGGACTGATACTGGCTGCAAAGGGAAGGAAGGTTTTTTCACTTTGCCAGCACACTTCTGGCAAGGCTCACATTTCCGGACATAGACATGAGAATCTTTGAATAAGGTAGGCCAATAATATCCTGCTCCGATAATTTTGTGACCTGTCGTCACTCCTAAGGAATTCCCACCTGTAGGTATTGCGTAAAATTGAAAAAGGATATCATCAGTTTGATCATTTTCTAAACATCTGAGAAAAACTCCATCGTAGTTTTTCCTAAATAGAACGTTATCAATGAATTGATACGGAGCTGACTTTAACCTTAGTGCTCTGTGTTTTTTAGGGTCAAGGGTTTCAAGGGAAATCCCATGATTTAGAAAAAAATTAATGTGATCATACCATTCGGATGTTTTAGTTTCAATTGCATTAACAAAACCTGTGGGTACAACTTCCTCCTATTCCTATTTGTTTTGCTGATCTTCAAGGTCGTTCGATTGGGTGGAGATGAGACACAGACCTTGTCCTTTCACAATATTTTCTGGCTTGGTCTCCAAGTCGTATTCTTGCAACATCATCATCCAGTGAACCCTCTTCTCACCTAATTATTTCTGAACGAGGAAATTTCAAATGACCATGTAAGGGACAATCACCTTAGTCCTTGATTTCAGCAAATATGGCCTCTAATTTTCAACGATTTTTCAACTGTGTAGGCATGTTTATCGATATGGGAATATATAAGCTCAGCTCCTTTAAACGTTGAACTCATAAAATAAATGGGGATCTCGACATCCTCAAGATTCTTCTGTGTCAGGATAGTTGTGTAAGAAAAGTCAGTAGCAAAGGTATAAAGTATAAAATCTCTGTTGAAATATGGAGACATTAGAGCAGGTACTTCTATAATGGATTTTATAATTTCAACAAAGGAATTCCTTTGTTCTTCAAACCATTTAAATTCTACATCTTTCTTAGCTAAATGTTGCAAGGCTTTAACAACTTGGGAAACTTTTGGTACAAACCTGCGGACAAAATTGATCTTACCCAAGAAGGACTGCATCGCTTTTCGGCAACCAGGAGGTCGATCTTTGAAATATTTGCAGTGCGCTCTGGATCAATAATCATGCCTTCCTTGGAGACAATGAAACCTAACATCTTACCTTCCGTGACCGCGAAGATAGACTTCTTGGGGTTGAGGGAAATTCTGTATTTCCTGCATCGTTCAAACACCTGTTTTAGAGAAGACAAATGTTTATGTCATTTTTTAGAATAAATTGTTATATCATCTAAATATACAACAAAAAAATTGTGAATTAAGCCCCTAAAATCTATATACATATCTCTCTGGCATGTAGCTTCTGCATTTATCAATCCAAATGGAATTCGCCTGTAAGCAAATGTTCCCCAAGGGGTTCAGAAGGATGTTTTAAGGTGGTCATCGGGGAAAAACAGGACTTGGTTATACCCTGAGAATTTATCGAGTGAGAACATTTCAGACCCGGCTACCTTCTGCAAAATCTACTCCATGGGAGGAATAGGATAATTGTCCTTCTCAAAAACTCTGTTCAAGTTCCTTAAATCAACACAGAGCCTGATCTCCCCATTCTTCTTCCGAACATGTACCAAGCTGGAAATCCATTGTGTATGTCTGATAGGGAATATTATTCTTGATGCTAGTAACTTATCGAGCTCTCTCTTTATAGAAGGTTCTAAGGTGGGATGCATCTTCCTTAGCTTCTACTGGTACGGTCTCGTTTCTGGTTTCATTGGGATGTTGTGCTGCATGATGCTGGTATCAAACATTCTGATTTCATCATATGTCCAGGAGAAGACGTCTTTGAATTCCTTGCATAGCTTGATAAATCCTCTCCTTTCTTCCTCAGAATAATGAATTCCAAGGTTTATGAAGAGGGGATTTTGTTCAGTTCCTAGATTGATGGCTTCATAATTAAGGGATTAGCTCTGGGTCTTACAGTTGGTGGTTTGCATGAAATTTTCTTGTAGATCGTAAAAATTTTCTCAATTAATGACTGACTCTAGAATAATATTGGAAGGATCAAACAAGGATTTTTCATGTTCAGCCTCATCAATAGCCATAACTTGAAAGGTGTCCTGGGCTGAAAGAAAGTCCAATATATGTTGGTTGTCATTGAATACTTTCCAATTAGTGACATTGTCTAGAACAGAAGGCCTGTACATCAGCTCAACTGAAATAGTTTGTGGAGATAAACCTTCAGGTGGGATCAGCCTAGATGCAGTGTTGGCCAGAAGATCAGCATCAAAATTATGTGATCTAGGGACCAATTTGATATTGAATGCTAGAAAAGAGCTAGTAAGATCTTTTGTCAAATTCTAACAATTGGTTAAGCAAGAAGATAGGCAATGTATTTGGTTTCTCACCCACTTTACTATAATCTCAGAATATCCTATGCATTCAATTACCCTTGCACCCATGTCGATGGATTTTTTGAGTCCTTGGACTAGTGCCTCGTACTTTGCTATGTTGTTGGTGAACTCGAACTCCAGTCTACATGCAATCATTGTTTTGGTCTCAATTGGATCAATGAGGACACAACCTACACTAGATCCATCTTTAGACCTGGAGCCATCAAAGAATAAATTCCAAATAAAAGGGTCAATTCTAAAATTAGTGTTTACAATATATACATTATGCACAATGGTACCAGAGAATGGTACAGAAGTAACATGAGTAATTTGGGACTGTTTCTATACAATCTCTGCTGGTGAAACATCAACATGAAGAAATCCAAAGAATGTGTCGAATGTGAAGTGTTCAATGTGAAGAGTAAAGTAAGAAACAGATTCATTGGAGTCGTCAAGATCGGTCACCATTTGTTTCATAAATGGTTCCCTATTAACCTTGAGTTTATTGGCTTGTCCATTTAGGGGTAACCACAGGTGAGTCCAATCGGTGGAAAAGTATCCTTTCATATTTTCAAACCAATCTCAACTTAACCACATTCCATAAGTTTCTGGGATGTCTGCGATCATGATGTCAATGGTCTGATGAATTATGGGATCTGCAGACAACCTTAGAAGAATGTTTCTCAGCCTTCCTACAACTTTAAATTTAGACCTGTCCAACTGAACAATTTGGATGGGGCAAGGTTCCCAAGTAGCATTTAACTTCTTATAGACATAAAGACGCATCACATTTGATGAGGCACCTGAATCTATCATGCAGTTGTGTACGTTCCTGTTGAAGATCTCAAAATTAAGTAAGAAAGGAGGGATCCCCTTACTTCCAGGCTTCTGATTATTTGGTCTGGGAGAAGAGTCAAGGTTATTATTTTGAGCTTCCTTGGGTTGTTTGATGATCATGCTCTTAGGAAGGGAATCTCGTGTAGAAGAGATTTTAAGAAGATCAAATAATGAGATATTGGATTTGACTCTTTCAAATCCTCGGCCAAGTTGTAATCAGGCTCAGGAATGACAGTATATTTCTGTGGTTCGGATTTACCTTTGTTGGGAACCGATGTTGCAGGTGGTGGTTCCTGCGGAGGTGACCCTTTAGATCTGGTGTTATGAGTATGTTGTAGATTGAAAACTATGTTAGTTTCTTCTTCCTCCTATTCAGAAAAGAAACTTACAGCATTGACCTCCTGGTCCTCTTCTTCTTCTTCTTGGGGTAGTTGTGAATCCTGATTTGTTCGATCGTCAAAGGATTCAGGGGAGTCTTGTGTTTCAGCAGCTAGGGCTTTCAAAACAGAGAAGATTTCTTCTTAAGTGAATCCTTCACTAGATTGGGAGGTGGTGGATTTTGAGGAGGTTGATTAGGCCACCTGAAAGGTGGCCTTACAAAACCTCTATTATTGGTTACTTTTTCATTATTATTCTTCTTCAAATCCACCGTCTCATTGGACATTTTTTGTGGGAGCTTCTTCATGTCATTCATATTGAAAGGATCTTGACTTGTAGTAGTTATTTTAGGAAAGTTTTCAACTTTCTTGCGAGAGGTGGATGCCATGCTCAGCTGACAATTCAGGGTTGTCCTTAAGGCAGAACATGTCTTTTTCTACTTGTATGGCTTCACAGAAATCCTCCTGTAAGGTTTCTTTGTGAGCCCTTTTGACCCACATGGATATTTGAGTCGGAAAACCCTTGATATAATAGGCCACCAATAATTCATCAACAAGGAGGATGGTGGCGGGAATTCTATTTTCCAAATATGAAAACCTATGGTTGTAATATTTCACCCTTTATTTCCCTTTGGTCTTCATTGAAGAAAGCTCTATAACTAAATCCTCTGGGGTCTTATCATCCCCAAATTTCTGAGTGAATTTTTTTGAGAACACGTCCCATGATGGGATGGAACCGGCTTCTAAGGAAAAATACCATGTAGAAGGTTTTCCCTTAAAAGTATAAGGGAATAATATGCAAACTAAATCTTCATGTACTACAATCCTAAGTCTGATCGCTTGCATAAAGGTTTTAATGTGGTCTTCCAAAGGGATTTTTTCATCTGGGTTATACTTTGGAAGACACTTCTCATGGTTTTTAGGTAACCTATGTTGATCACCTAAGACAGACAGCATATCCATCTAGCCAGGGCCTGTTAGGTCATTCATCAGCCATGGGAATAAATTCTTCTGATGAGGTAGAAGGTTCGGAATTTGACGATTTGTCCGAGGAAGATGAAGAAGAAGGAGGTGAAGGTGGTGGCTCATTTGCTACAATGTTGTGTCGAGGAGTATTTTTTGGAGATGTGCCTTAGCGAACCGCTATCGAAGCTGGGAAATGCTATCAAAATTACCTTTCATTAATTGTTCGATTGTAACGGACCCTAAGGTAGGTGATACAATGCCATACATATTTTTGGGAGCTCTTTGTTCATTCACAGGGGTAGCAGGGATGGTGTTTGAACTTTGTACATTTAGTTCCCCTGACGTAGACGCCTGAGTGCGTCTATGGGTGGAAATTGGGTCTCTTGCTAGAGGAGGTTTTTTGGTATTCTATTTAGGCATTGTTTGCTTCATGCCCTCCTTCTAGCAACATTTGTTGAAGCCTCGGATGAGTAGGTTGTCGGAATGCATTCCTAAGCTCACAACAGAGGGGGAAAACCCAGCCAAAAGATTCAGATAATCCTGCGCAAGTATTATCCTATCCTTGAGCTATTTGGTGTGGTTAACACCCATGGATACTAAGGCCTCTAATGGAACTTGTGGTTCTTTTGATCCTGGAAGGATCTGTTTCCCAATGAAGGAAAACCTGATAGGTGAGAAAAGTAAAAGGAAACTCAATCTAATTGTGAAGGAAACCTAAATTAAGTCTATACTACTCTAAGAAAGATGTTCTGTTTTTTTCTCAAATTAACATGAGATGAAATACTGATAAGTATTCAATCAGATTAACAAAAATGTAAACAAGATCGATTACTTATCAATTCAATTTACAATAAACCAACAAAATTTGACTGACATCAACTTGAAATTAACACATTCAAGGTTAACCTGTAATCAGTATGTCAATTGAAAAATTAACATATATAATCGAATTTATTGTATAACCATTCACAGAAACATATAAAGATTTTAATAGAATAAACTCTTTTAACACTTTATCAGTACATGAATCATTATCAGAGAGAAATCAAAGCTATAAATAAATGCACTTATTGATCAAAATACTAACATTAACATTGATCCATATGAAACAGAAAAATCATTATTTTCAAGGAAACTTAATCAATTAAAGAGAAAGAGATCTGAAAGAAAAACATTGTTGTATTAAATAAAGTTTGCAAAAAATTACAAAACCTCAAGTAAACAACGTGTCTCCAATCTCTTGTCCATATTTTTCCCTCCCAGAAAATACTCCTTTTACATGTGAAGTATACCCCTTTAAATAATAATTACAAAAGGATGAATCCCCATGAAATTGGGATCCCAAGATCCCCATAGAACTAGTAGCCAAGAAAATATCGCCACTTATTCCAAATCTCCAACAATTCATCTATGTTTGGGTAATTCAATGATTCAAACCCAAGCTGAATATCGCACCTAAAATTCTCCATTTCATTTTTGGCCAACTTATGCCAAAGACGAATGAAAATGTTGATCTTTCCTTGCATAGTAAATGGTTTGCTTATCAACTGATCCACATCTGCAATGCTGATATGATCAAGCTCTTTAATCTTTTCCTTAACTTCTTCACATCTACTTTCAACCTGCTCTATTGTTAACTTCAGAGGACAGACATTTTCGATCAGCTCCATAGTAGGGAAATGTAACTCTTCCATGATCTTTTCAACCGCATACTGTCTTCTCTTGCAAATTTATTGTGCTTTCTTGATGGAATATTCAATCATCTCATTCAAATTAAGCCAAGCATGCAAAACAGTTCTAACCTTTTTCACTTGAAAACGGTTGAGGATGGTAATACCTTCTAGTCTGTATTTCATATATTTTTTCCAATCTAGAATATCATCATAATATTTGGATGCTTGTTCTCTATTGGTTGTTTGAGTCTCAAGGATGACAGAAATTTTATCAAAAGCAGCATAAGTCTCAAAAATTTCTTCCAGTGTCCTACACATTTCAGTTATTAAATCATAATGCTCCTGATTGACTTGGATAGCCAAATATTGAAACTCCTGCTTAGAAAACCTAAAGTATGCAGAGGATGTTTCACTTGCAGTTGCATCTTCACATTGTCTTATAAACAAAGCTATCCTTTTGATATTAGTGCCATTCATAGTTCTTCCATTTTGTAATTCATCCTGGAGAGAGGCATTTTTGAGATGCAACTCTTTGAACTTGTCTTCAGATGCTTTCTCTAGATTTTCCACATGAGTTTCATGTTGTCTCTTGACCTCATCTAGTTCTTATTGATCCTTTTCATTTCCTCTTTCCTTTTGTCAAACTCCTTGTTCAGTGTGAGAACTGCATCAAGGTTGACACCTCTGAAAGTACCCAAAGCTATGGTTGAATCCACTGCATCAGTCTGAGGGTCACCAGACTATTGAGTCCATACTATTTGATTGGTGATAGGTCTAGACAAATCATCATGATCCATACTTCTCATCTTTCCTTTTCTTATCACTTCCTTTTATGACCTACTATAAAAGTAATCCCCAAGAGAGACTACATTGTCTTCATCAAAATCATCGACTGAATGCGTAAATGACGAAGTCCCACTCACTGTTGAAACCAACGAGGATGTTTGAGTAATGGTATGAGGTAGCATAGACATGATTATAGCTGAATTAGAGAAGGGAGAGGAGAGGTTTTGATATATTGTTAGCGTAAACGTTGAAGAAATAATTGGGGTGATAATTTTAGAAAGTGGGGTCTCAGTGCCAGTGATCGATTTTGATGAAACCTGCTTAAGAAAAACTAATGATGGAACAATGAGTGGAGGTAATGGAAGAGGGATTTTGAAAGGCTGGGTCTCGTCAATAGTAAACGAAGGTGTGGGGTGTTCAACCAATATAGATGGGATAAAAATAGGTGGTGAGGTCAAAGAATGATAGATTTGGGATAATGGGGATGATGGGATGACCCCAGCAGGCAAAGTGGAAAGAGTGTGGATAGATGAGAGGAGTGTTGAAGTTGATGAGATAGGAACAGAAACATATTTTGGGCTGCTTAAGTTATGAATAGAGTCTTCCATTCCATTATCATTGAAAAAATCTACAAATTTTTTCAAAGGCTCAATAACTTCTTTTATTATAGGTGCAGAGGAATGCACTTCTTCTTCAACATCAGACTCACTAAGGTCCATGGAAAGTGTTTAAGAAACAGTCACTTGTGTTTTCTATTTCTTAAATGGCTTAACATCAACTGCTACTTTTTCATCACCTAACGACGTAACTGTAGTAGTCACCTAAATGTCAGGAATAGGCTTAGAAATCGCAGTTGCTTGATTATCCAATATAGAAGTTGTATGTGCCAATTTCTGCTTTAACTGCTGAGAATTCTGCATAAGAACCTTCAGTTTTTGAGAGCCTTTCACCTGTGGGAGGTCTTGCATAGGATATTTTCCCTTGTTCCCCTCTGTATTAGTTACTACTTATAGAACATGTGTCTCTTGGGCTTCCTATTCTTCCTTGCCCTTTCTTACCTTTTCTAGGAGGTCTAGTTCCATTTCTCTATAGCTCTGAATCCTTATTTTTAGTTCCTTTTAATACTGTAAGATGTGAATTTTTTCTTCTTTGCTTTTGGCCCCAATCAATACCTCAAAAAAGGTATTTATCCCCTAGTAGATAGACTCATCAGGTGCTTCCTCATGAGTATAACCACCCTTGCTATGGTTCTGCTTGAAGTGAGCATCAAGAAATCCTTTGGGGTCATGTTTTCTTTTGCTAGAAAAACCAAGCTTCAATGAGATTATATGATCACTTAGTAGTGCATCCCAGGTCGAAGTTGGGATGACCAATGATCCAAGGCTCAGAGGGAATTTGGACCAACCTTTTCTTTTGGGGCCAATCAGTTTTGTGTAAACCCCTTTAGTAATAGTTTGGAAAGATACCTCTTCAATTACCAACCTGTCAGGGACAATCTTGGGAAGCATATGGATAGTATTGCTGACCCAAATCCTAAAATATGCAAAAGACTCTCCAACATACTAGTCACCCATTATAGCAATAAAGATCTCGGCTTTGGCTGAAAAGGTGGGAGCTTCATTTTTGAAGATTGAAAAATAAATGTTGTCAAGGAAGTGTTCACAAATATCATAAAACCTGGCTGCATAGTTAGTGTCCCATAATTCTTAATGGTAAATAGGCATTGGAGTGGTCAGTAGAGTCCAGTTCCATCCCAAATTGGGATATTCAAACTCAGTGTAGAAAACGTCAATGATGAAGGCCGAAAAGAAGAAATTAGGTTTCTTCCAGGTAGTAGCCTTTTGATAATTCTAGATAACCATTTTAAGCTCCAGTGACAAGATAGAATCCCATGGGAAATATTATCTAGTAGTTAGGACATGATGAGCTATGGAATCCCATTCAGCATTAAAAACAAAGCAATTGGGAAGACCATAAAGTTTACATAACATGGCTTCTAGTAAAGAATAGGGTTCACTAAACCAGGTAACACGATATAGGTCCTCTTTCCTCTACGAGAACTTATTAGGTTCATTCATCCAAGATTTTAACATTTCATCAAAATTGAACCTGGTCTTTGAGGCTTGGGAAAAATCTGCCTTGAGGAGTTGTATAGTTGGTTTAAGGGCATAGGCTCTGGTGAAGACTTCGGGATGGAAGGTAGCTAACTGTGACACTGCACTATCATTGAAGGATTGGTATTTAGCGTTAGTGTGTTCCACGATCCATTTGACCACGTTGATGTAAGGAAGGATGGCAGGTATGGCAGCAATGGCATGGAGTCCAAAATCCCTAATTCTCAGGTAGGCCAACTGGTCATTTTGTATGTCTGAGAGGTTGTCAAAAATTGAGTACACCCTTGACCAATCAATTGATAAGTCTCAGTGACTTTGCCACTGGTGTTAGAGAAAATACCAAAGTTTGGGTCTTTGGTCATCATGTCCTTTTAAAGGCTCTTGTAGGGGGTAATTTGAGCCATTTTTTTTTAAATTGAAACACTATGAAATCGACCAAGACTGCAAAAATGTTCTCTGGTAAAATCACAGTGAAAACACAAGCAGCATAGTAATTCACAATGGTAAAAATGGTAAAGAAAATATAACATACCTGCCTATATATAGATTTTCTACAGGTTAAATTAAGACTGTAGGAGTAGAATGAATAGACGGTTGGGATTAAATCTTACGGGGTATGGGATCAAAATGTGAGATTTACATTTTATTCACCATCCCACAACCCGCATTCTATAATTGCAGGATGTGGGATCACAAAATATCAAAATTTTATTTATCCCTCTATGCAATCTTCATCTCGCAAATTGCGGGATGCGGGTTGCGGGAACACACAACAAAAAATCATAAATCAATTCATGTCCTGCAATCCACAATTGCAGGATGTGGGTTGTAGGATGGACATAATTTTTGGAAAAATATATTCTTCCACAAATCAGCAAAACACACAAAACATGCATAAATTTCAGAAATTTAACTAAGTCAAATCATAGAACACATGATAAACATTATGGGGACTCCAAAACGAATTAAGGATTAATTTGATGAAAGTTACCTTTGCATGCAAAATTGGGGCTCCTATGTTTTAGATAAAACATGGGATCTGTTGTTTTTACAACAAGGTCCTACAGCTGTATATGTGGACATGTCATCTATAAAACAAAAATACCTTCACAGGTCATAATTTTCAGACACCTAGTCAGGTTTTGGCTCCTTTCACAAGATCCCCCTTTTCACTTTTTAGTGGAGGTATTCCTGCTCCTGTGTTTCAAACTCCAATTTCATATGGAGCAGGTCGAACCACATGTAATGCACCACAAACTAGTAATCCACTGGCTTTCGGGTGGAATCATTTCCAGAATGTTGCAACCACTTCATAACCGATGGCTGGGGGAAACCCCACCTTTTTGTTTGGGAGTTAAGGGACAGGTACTTCCACATGCCAAACTCCTTATTATCAAACCTCGGTTTGGCCCAAACTCCCTTTCTTGGCAACGTTAAACTTGCCATATTTGTCAAAGTTAATGACTGGCCCCATGCAACACAATGTGTCATGGCCACCTTTACCTATTAAATTTCCATCAAGAATTCCTAAGTTTGAAGCCAAAGATGGTGAAAATCCAAGTGCGCACAATACCAATTTTCACCTCTGGTTCTCTTTGAACTCACTGAATGATGAACCCATTCGGTTGAGGCTCTTTCAGAGAACATTGAATCGTGTGGCAGCAAAATGGTACATAGAAATTCCCTCTGTTGCATATGATAGTTTTATGGATTTAGAAACTGTGTTCCTTAACCACTTTCAGCTTCCTTTTTGGTATGATGCTGACACAGACTTGTTTTCAACTTTTCGATGGAACAAGGACACACATAATTCCAATCATATTCAAGAGTGGAGAAGACAAAAGAGGCTTATTAAATCCACTATACCTCCCAAGTTTTGATTAGAGTGGTTCTTAAAATATTTCCTACCTTACATTTCTAAGGACGTATCCACTTCGGGGATGACCACGGAAGAAGAGGCTATCCTTAGAGCCCAGTAGTTAGACTTGATATATGCTCAATCTGGGATTTTATATGAAATCATACCTGAGGCACCAATTTCTACAAAGGATCAAGAGAAACCTAATTATAGACCCCATGCTGGTGGTGTGGTTGGTTCAGTTAGTTCTCCTACTGTAGAATCACTGGCTAAGTAGGTCCATGAGTTGTTAATGAAGCAATATGCAGTAGAGGAAGCTAAGTATACCACCCCCTAGACCACAAAATGCAAATGTTTTTACATAGTCTTCTTAGAAGGGAAATCAGCATCCCGGTGGGAAAAAGAAGAAAGGGAAGTACGGTGAGGGTAACCAAAACAAGAAAAATCCCATAAACAATGTTAATGGGGGGAAAAAGGACAAGAAAAAGGGCAAGTTTCCCAGTAAGTTGTGCTAAGGGGACCACCTTACTTGCTCAGAAGTTGTTGAAGAATAAACAACCAAATTTCCTAAAGGATCCATTCCCCAAGGACAGAATGCATCTTCGGTTTTGAATGTAGCTAGGGGCACTTCTAGTGCTCCTCCCGATCAAAATTATATCAATATGGTATCATCCAACACTTTACTCCAAACAAGAAATCAGAATTATGAATAGGAGGCTCCAGAGAAGGGTAATCCTACTCGTGAAACTTCAAACCCTCTCACTATTAAAAAACCAGCTGATCCAATGCCCAAGATAGCAAAAGGTGTCTTTAATAAACATTTCACAACCCTAACGCTAGGGTTTCTTCCAACTAATATGTAGTTGAATACTTAGCTCATAACCCTTATGCAATTTCAGCATTGGAGGTGTTACATATTTGTCTTGCTCAATGGGATGCCCTCTTAGCAACCATAGGTAGCATGGATTCATCGAGCCTGCTGGTGAAATTTAATCTTTATGATGTTAAAATACGCCTGCCATACCATGTGTCTTTATCAATTGATGTTTCCCATGGAGGTAAAACCATTGGACCTACATTGGTTGATGAATGTGCTTCCATGTGCGTAATTTCAATGTCTTATTGGAAAGCCTTAGGATACCCAGAGCTAGTTCCATTGAACACTCTACTTACTGCTTTCGATGAAAGGTCTTTCCGTCTGCAAGGTATCCTACCAGTTTTCGCAATAATGTTGGCAGGGAAAGAAGTTTCTATTGAGGTAGAAGTGATCGATGTCCCATTGGATTATAACTTATTTTTGGGGAGAAGTTGGACTTACTCTATGTGTGTGATCACCTCGATTGTTCTCCGAGTTGTAGTGTTTCCACACAAAGGGAAGTTGGTTACATTTTACTAACTCATTTTTACTTGGAGGAGTCGTTTGGAGACTAATGAGTCCACAGTAACTTTGATATATTAGACAAAACTGGCTAATGAGATCTTGGGGGTTGGAATGTATGCATATTTTATGGGCACATTTGATATCCCAGCCCCTATTAACTACTTAGGTTCTACAAGTATAGGGAATTATATCACGACGGTTGTCGATAGAACTAGTCCTTGGGTCCTTCCTTCCCGTAATGAGACTCAAGTTCCCTTATATGTAGTGGAAGTGGCTTATCAAGTTGTTTTTAATGCCACTATTGATACCATCATGACTCCTTCTACAGTCTCAGAGGAGTCAGATGATGCTTATCTTCCCACTTGGGAGGAGAAATCTTTGTATTCATATGATTTCTTAGACATGGTTTTTCCTTCAGACGAAGCCATTTTGGAAGATATGATTGCAGAAGAAAAGACTTGTGAAGGCCTCCACCATAAGTCCTTCTTTCTTCCAAAGTTGAGCAGAATTGAGAATCAAGAGTTCCATGTGAGACTAGCAGAGGGTATTGATTTTCTGATTAATCCTTTACCAAACGAGGGAGTATTTCCTGAGGGGAATATGGAAAATATCTCTGCTACCATTCCAATCAACATCTCTGTAAACCCCAACATCATTGAAAATGTGCATATTGGTGCAAACTGCTCTCCGGAGGAGATTACCATATATAATGCCTTGTTTAAGGAATTTAATGACGTATTTTCTTGGTCATATGAGGATATTCCAAGCATATATCCATTTATCGTTGAACAAGAAATCCACACTTACCCTGATGCTATACCTGTTTGATAAAAACTTCGACCTGTAAATCCATGAAAAGCAACAGTCGTTAAGGTTGAAGTGGAGAAACTGTTGAAAGCAGGGTTCATTTACCCAATTGATCTGACAAAACAAGTATCTAATCCCATTCATGTTGATAAAAAACAAGGGACCATATGCATGTGCATTGATTTCCATGACTTAATGAAAGCGTGTACCAAGGACAACTACCCCACACCCTTCACCGATCAGATTATTAATGATTATGCGAGTAGCGAGGTATTCGCGTTTATGGATGACTTTTATGGGTATAACCAAACTCAATTAAGTTGGAATACCAACATAAAATGGTGTTTAGCTGGCCTTGGGGAACCTTCGCATACAACAAAATTTAGTTCAGTTTAAAAAATTCTGGAGCTACCTTCTAGCGGACAATGAATTTTTCCTTCCACGATATCAAGAATATTGTCGAACCTTACTTGGATGATATTCCTTCCCATTCTCACAAGAGGAAGGACTATCCAGATCATCTTCTTATGATCTTTCAATGATGTAGACATTATAATATACGCTTGAATTCCCACAAGTGTGTTTTCTGCATCGATTCGGGGAGGTTACTAGGGTTTATTGTGTCAAAAAGCGGAATACAAGTGGATCCTTTGAAATTCTAGGCTATTGTAACTATTCCTCCTCCTCGTTCCATCAAGAATCTTCAGAGTCTCTAGGGGAAGTCCAATTTCCTTTGGCATTTAATAGTCAATTATTCCAAGATAACTAAGGGTTTCATGTACTTGATGAAGAAAGACACCCCATTCTTGTGGGATGAAACCGCACAGCTTGCTTTCAAGGAATTAAAGAAGGATTTACTATAGGATCCTTTACTACGTCCACCAAATTACACCAAAGACTTTATATTGTATCTGGTTGCATCAAAGTCGACTATAGGAGTAGTACTTGTTCAGGAGGACGACAAGGTCCAAGAGCATGTTGTCTATTACGTTATTCATGCATTATCTGCTCTTGAGCTCAGGTACTCCCACGTCAAGAAGTTATCTTTAGTAACAGTCTATGTTGTTGAGAGGTTGCGTCACTACATATTGCTAAGGACACCACAGTGGTTGCAGATGTAAATCCATTTCAGTATTTTTTGTCTTGATGCATAATTGGGGGGGAATTCAACAAATGTATAGTCATTCTCCAAGAGTTTGACTTGGATTTTCAATCTGTTAAATCCAAAAAATCCTTAGTTTTCGCATAACTGATCTCGAAATTCCATACGAAAGAGACTGTAGTGGAGGAATAAGACTCATTCCCAGATGAGTATATCTTTCTAATTTCCACCTCTGATCCCTAGTGTAGAGATATCTTAGTGTATCTTCAGACTCTTAATTGTCCTGCATCCTTCTCATGAGAATATCGACGTAAATTCTGTATCAATACAAAAACCTATCTGGTCATCGGTGACACCTTATATCATCAAGGGGTATATTTGATCTTGCGTCGGTGTGTCATCCATGAGGAGGATGAGCGTGTCCTAAATGATTCCCATAGTGGAGCGTGTGGGGGTCATTTATCTGGTTTAGCAATGACTTAGAAAATTTTACGTTTCAGTTATTTCTAGCCCACTATTTTCAAAGATTGTGTGGAAGTTGTAAAGCATTCTCATCATTGTCATATTTATACTAGAAATATGCGGTCACATCCTACTCCTTTATTTCCCTTCATTCCAGTATGGCCCTTCAACAAGTGGGGGGTAGATTACATGACGTGCAATCTAGTTTTTGTTGGGGGCACAAGTACATCATTGTTACTGTAGACTAGTTCATGAAGTGGGAAGAGGAAATGCCTACCTTTAAAGCCGATGGAGAAGTGACAGCGTACTTTGTATTCAACCAAATTATTGCTTGTTTTGATATACCAAAGCAGATTATCATTGACACGGCACTCATTTTCAGAACAACATGATGACCGAGTTGACCACCATGCTAGTGTTTAGGAAATATCATTCATCTTCATTTTACCCTCGGGCGAATGGACAACTAGAGGCAGTTAAGAAAACCTTGAAAACCATTCTAAAGTGCACTATTAACACAAGCAGGTCAAATTGGCACATCATGATGTATTAATTTGTCACAGTGGTATAGGAACTGAAAACACAGTCTCACAAAGAATACAAACAAATATGCATAAAATTGGAAAAATGGTGCTGCAATGGAAGTAATAGCTCTATATAATCAATAAATAATGAATAATGAAATACAATTATCATGAAAGATGCATGAATTTGAAGACAATTTGAATTCCCAAGGAGGTCATTCGAATTGAATGAATGGGTGTAGCTTAACTGACTGTAAGCCACAGTAAACACACTAGTTAACCAACTGATCAAGTGTCGATTGACTCAACTGAATCCTAACTGAAGTTGGAGTGCAATAAATGACTGAATCTAACTGAAAGTAGCTCAGACACATGTCACTACATGCCAACCAATAAGTGGTAGTGCATCAATAACCCCAATGAACCCCAATGAGGTTAACTGAAGTCAAACTGGCCATCATAGGTGGTTGGAGGCACCCCTGTTGACTCCAGTTCATTAAATATTAATTAAATAATCAATATAATGAAAGGAGGAGCCTTTACCACTCATATTTAACTAATTGTAACCATCATTTATCAATTAAGTGCATTTATGACACTCAGATCACCCTCGGAGTGCTCTAGTTAGCCTCCCCGAATGAAGGAGAATGCTTAGTTGGCATCCTTGATTGAAGGTAGGCATGGGTGTGCTCATGTTGATTTCATACAGTGCTCCTCTGATGTCAATTATGTTAATAAAACTTAGGATAGTGTTTTATCTATGCCAAATTGACCAAAATAAGTGTGTATGGTGGTAAATGTCTCCAACACCCCCCCTTAAGCTATACTCAGGAGAAGTAGAAACATAAAGTGCATGAAATTCTAGGGCTCTGGAAACAAAGACAATAGGTCACCCTATACAACAAAGTAACTACTTAATATAACCAAGGAAATGGGGAAAACCTCATGGGAAAAATACCCCGTAGTAAATCAAGAAATTTTTAGCAGCATCCTGAGACTGTGCATGACCTCTGAATCCAAAATAAATGAATATTTCTGGAGGAATATTCCTCTTTGGAAGAATAAGAATGTTCTCAAATGAATCAAGAACATACAAAGCTGCAGGATGAAAATTGGACCCATGTAGAGCAACTAAAATCAACTGATAAGAGAGCAAACGTGCTTAATGATTCTAACCATGTGTGGAACACTCAAGAAACTGATATGTTTCAGCCTTTAACAGCAAAACATGAGTGTTAAAATCAGCCCCAAGTCTTAGGATCAAGTTTCCAAGCGGATGCAGAATGTCTTCCTCTTTACTAGTTCTGTGAGGAGATAGGCATGTGACCAAAGGTAGAGAAGCCCTGGGAATGTGGAGAGTGAATGATTGAGCTCCATAATGTTATATATATTCAAAAATAGCTAATGATTCACAAAATAAAATATCAGCAACCTCATAAGAGGAAACTAACACCAAATACCCAGCAGCAAATTTGAAGAAGAATTGCGGTACTTGATTTTTCACACCGAAATTGGTGAGAGCAGCTTCAAGCAGTACTAAACGATATTGAATTTTAAAATTTGAACCAAATAATATCAGATCAGAAATTAAATCAGATCCAAATAGGTTCACAACATATCCAAAACTATGAAATGAAATTAAATCCCCAGCAACAGTTTCGAAGGAGACTTGCGGTACTTGTTTCTTCACACCGTTGATGAGAACAGCTACAAGCAGTACTAAAGGTTTATGAAACTGAAATTTTGAACCAAGAAATATCATATCAGATCCAAATAATATCATATCAGATCCAATAATGTTCATATCAGATTCAAAAGTATGGTCAACCGAGACGGTGGATGCACAGTTGTCTTTTTCTTCAAAATTCTGAATTTTGGTGCATGCAATCCTGTAGGAATTTCATGGAAGATCTAGATAATAGGGAGCGAATTGATCACTCTTTTAATCTGATATTTTTTCCAAAATATCCAAGGTATTACATATTTTCACACCAGCAGCAACATTAGAGGGAGAAGAATCAAATTTCTCTTCACTTTCGGAAGCAATTACTGGCAAATTTTGCACAGAATTCACAGGAAAATCACTGCTGAATGTTTGCATGGAAGTGCAGCAGTGTTTTTCTTCAATATTAGAGATTTGAATGTCTTCTTATATTTCATCCATATGAGGAGATGAGATACCAAATATCTCACAAACTTCTGGAGCATCAAAAGAAGGAGTCATTGCAAGGAGACTTTCTTCAATTCGAATTGACCGTGTAGAAGATTCTGCTTCTTCTTCATCTTGAACAACTTTATCAAAGAGAGTAGAGGCTGAGAATTTTGAGTAAAGAAATCTTGTGGTGATGGTTGTGATCTCCAAAGTTCTATTATGATCCTCATTGTTCTTGCCAAAGGTTCTGTCCAATTTTGTCCAAAGATCCTTTGGGTATTCAGCAGAACCAATAAGGTAGCGCAAGCTAGGAGAAAGGGCCAGACATATTGCTCCAAAATATCTATCACCGTCATTTAGCCAAAAATTCTCATTCTTATAAGACTCTTTTCCAAGTCCAATAGACACCTCATAGATACCTCGTCTCTTCAGAGATGCAATCATCTTCAACTTCCATTCTGAATAGCTTGTGAATGGGGTGAAAAGAGGGACTGATGAGTCCATTTGAAGTTGTACAGAAGAAGCCATATCAAACTGTTGTAGTGAATGCAGTGAGCCTGTAAAAACTACATATCAAAACAATAAAGTCACCATAAATTCAAACAACCTGCACATTTTAGGCTTTCATCACACCCAGCATAATTGATCAAGCAAGCTTGATCAACAATTTGCTTACTTGGGGTATTAAGTGGTAAGCCTTAGCTTCTGGTGCAGTGCTCGAATTTTGAGCTTTTGCTCAATTTTTCATGCAAGATATTTCAAAAACCATGTTTTTTAGAGATCTGACCTTTGTACCACTGTGAGATCTGATACCATATTAATTTGTCACAATGGTCTAGGAACTGAAAACAAAGTCTCACAAATAATACAAACAAATATGCATAAAATTTGAAAAATGGTACTGCAATGGAAGTAGCATCTATGTATAATAAATAAATAATGAATAATGCAATACAATGATCATGCAAGATGCATGAATGCCAAGACAATTCAAATTCCCAAGGAGGTCATTCGAATTGAATGAATGGGTGTAGCTTAACTGATTGTAAGCCATAGTAAACACACTAGTTAACCATCTGACCAAGTGTCTATTGACTCAACTAAGTCCTAACTGAAGTCAGAGTGCAATAAATGACTGATTCTAACTGAAAGTAGCTCAGACACATGTCACTGCATGCCAACCAATAAGTGGTAGCACATCAATAACCCCAATGAACCCCAATGAGGTTAACTGAAGTCAAACCGGCCATCAGAGGTGGTTGGAGGTGCCCCTATTGACTCCAATTCATTAAATATTAATTAAATAATCAATATAATGAAAGGAGGCACCTTCACCACTCAGATATAACTGATTGTAACCATCAGTTATCAATTAAGTGCATTTATGACACTCATATCACCCCCAGAGTGCTCCAGTTAGCCTCCCTGAATGAAGGAGAAGGCTTAGTTAGACTCCTTTACTGAAGGTAGGTGTGGGTGTGCTCATGTTGATGTCATATAGTGCTCCTCTAATGTCAATTAAGTCAATAAAACTTAGGATAGTGGTTTAACTAGGACAAATTGACCAAAATAAGTGTGTATGGTGGTAAATGTCTCCAACATGATGTAACCTACACTTTGTGTATATCAAACTAATGTCAAAATTGCTACTAGTTTTTCATCGTTCCAACTCATCTATGGAGTGGAAGCAGTCATACCGGTTGAGTGTGAGATTCCATCCCTTAAGATTGATATTCATGTGATTCCTGACACTAAAGATATGGAATAATGTTTGCTTCAACTAGATAACTTGGATGAACAACACAGATATGCATTGACTGCAAACAAGGCTCACAAGAATAGGGTCAAGAACCAATATGACAAAGCCATCAAACCAAGAGTTTTCTCCGAGGGAGAACTTGTTTTTCTCTGGGATCAAGAAAAGGAGCCCATGGGGGTAGGAAAAGTTAAGTTAATGTGGTTAGGTCCCTACATTTTGTCTAAGGTTTTTAAAAAGGGAGCTTATGAATTAACTGATTATGACGGAAATAAGTTGTTGGATCCTAGAAATGGCCTCTACCTGAAGAAGTACGACGCTTAGGCATGGTACTTATTCTTGTATTTTTATGTGCAATAGATCGTTAGTTGGTTATTGTTTCTTATATAGTCGGTTGGTTGTTTTAGATGTCATCTGAGTGGTTTGTAGGTTTTTCTAATGGCTCTAGTTGCCATACTTATAATATGGCTTCAGCCACCTGGGTTGTCTATACACCCACGGGACAACTGGTTGCCTCTTGTGGCGCCTACTTGGGTCCTGCAACTAATAATGTGGCTAAGTATAGTGCAATTATTGAGTTGTTATGGGATGCTACACTACATGGTATTACCTATATGGAAATCATACTTGACTCTCAGCTAGTAGTTTCCCAACTCAATGGTGATTATTAGGTGTGAAACCCTAACTTACTACGTCAGTTTTTATGTGTTATATTATTTGAAAGAAACTTTGAGTATATTTCATTCAATCACATTTCAAGAAATGAAAGAAGAATTACTGATGCATATGTGAATTACATACTGGACTAGCACTTAACACACATATTGTAAAATAAATATAAAAGACACAATTGAGACACGTGTATATAAACAGAAGTATATATATATATATGAATCAAGTGGAGGAAGGGGGAATGATGGAGCTCTGTGGCAGGAGCAGAAATGAAGCTGACGAAGGATGGAGCAAATTTTTTTCTTTTTTATAAGGCCAAAGAAGGGTAGAAGAAGATTGAATATAGATGTGAAGAGCACCCTATTTTCTTCTCACGTGAGGAGATCATATACGCATGTGCGAAAAAAAAAATTGCAAGAGGAAATTATGATCGAAAAATCCAAGTCAAACGCAGCCATGCCAAACCATGATGCAGGAAAGGTGACGAATGCAGAGATCTTGAACAGGTAAATCAAGAGAAAGCGTGGAATGAAAGCGCGCAAGGACAGCCTAGAATTGATCATGGGCAAGGACATCGGGATAGAACAAATCCCTGAGTTCTTATCTTTGGATCTTATAGGACAATTTTGTGGAAAAACAGTCTCAAGAAACTCCTTACAACAGTGGATAACAACCAATTGGGAAGCTCTGTTGGGATACACTCCAATTTTCTACACGCTACCATGAGGGTGGTTCTTAATAAGGCTTTGAAACATGGAAGATAGCACAAAACTCCTAAATCAAGAATGGAGATGGGGGCCGTCCAGTTTAATATTATGGAAATGGACAATGGCATTCAATGCCTACAAGGAACCTCACAACATACAGAAGGTGTGGGTAATTCTCCCAAGCTTACCAGTAGTCTTTTGGTAGCAGAAAATACTCGAGGCCATAGGAAAAAAGCTGGGTAAGTTTATAGCACTAGAGGAGAACTGCGAAAATAACCTGGACAGGCGATGTGCCAAAATATTGGTCGAGCTAGATTTAAGAAACATTCATTATGAAGAACTTAAAATTGTCATGCATGGCATCTCGTGGTGGAAACACCTGGATTATTGGAAGATTCCCTTTCGGTGTTTCAATTGCAGAGAAGTAGGACATATACAGAAGGAATTCCTAAAGAAGGCCGCGAATCCTCCCTACAAAAAGACATGGGTGCGAAAAAAAGTCAACAAGGGTTCAAACATAAATAATTTAAAGGAGGATAGAAGCCAGGATAGTCAAGAAACAGCCCACCTTTCTTATGACAAAGGGAAAAAACCAGTGGAAATGGAGAATGTAGACAAGCAGAGTGATAAAACTAAATTCAAGAAGGTGTGGGTTCCAAAAATAGAAATAAGTGAAAAGAAGACAACTCCCCTTAAGAACCAGGAGGTACTTTCTCAGGCTGAAAAGAAATCAGTCCACTCTTCATCCGGAAAAAAGGATAAAATAAAGGACGTTGAAAGCGCAATAGAGGACATGCAGGGTGGCAACTTGGAGAAGGGGGAAGAAACGGCGATACCAGAAAGAGAGAAAAATCAACTAATCTCGTCCAAAAATTCAAAAGCGGGTCCAACACGCCAGGAAAAAGGTACTCATTTTACATCAGAGAAGATTCCATTTTTAAAAAATGCTATGGATGACAATCTCTCTGTCAGTTCAAAACTAAATAAAGTAATGGTTAAGAAAACATATGAGCTTCAATCCCGTTCCTCCCACATAGAACCTCTAGTTGAAGAAGTTTCTACCAGTGGATTAGCTCTAAACCCCCCTCAGAAAATTAAACTGGGAAGGAAAACTCTACTATCCAAAGCTCAGCGACAAGCAGCTTTAGATGTTAAACTAGGAAAAAAATCTATTCACAAAAGGATGCTTAGAGTGTTATCCCCAAATGAGGGCTCGTGATGTTAATTGTCTCCCACAATTCAAGAGGCCTGTGGGGGCCTAAAAAAAAAAAATCCCTAAAATGGTTGTTTAACAACCTAAAACCCACTGTCATAATGATACAAGAGACTATGCCGGAAGGTTCGAAAGCATAAATTGTTATCAAAGATACTCTAAAAGATTGGGAGGTGGAAATTTTAGATGCACTAGGTCTCTCGGGTGGCCTAATAACAGCATGGACCTCAGCACTACTCAAAACAAACTCTAAGAAGATGGTGTCATCATTAGAAAGAAAACTTCTTGAGAAGGAGATTGGGATAACATTCACTCTTATAAACATTTATATCCCTTTTTATGAAAGAAATGTTTTCTAGGAAAAGATTAAGACAGAAGGAGTTTTAAATCAGCCAAATGTTATTTTAGGAGGTGACCTAAATTTAACTTTAACAACTGGAGAAATTTAGGGAGAAAACGCAAGAAAAGACTCCTTGGCATGCTACTTCAAACTTTTTTTGAAAGAGAACATTTGGTGGATGTGGCACCCATAAAACTTGAACCAACTTGGAGAAATAAAAGGGGAGGCCAATATGCCATTTCCAAAAGATTGGATCGATTTCTAATAAAAGACAGTTTTCTGAATGAAATCCTGATCATAAAATCAACAGTCGAAACAAGAGGATGCTCTAATCATAGACCAATCTCTTTAATAATCACAGCTCATGAGAAGAAGACACCAGCTCCCTTCAAATTTAACCCCCAATGCTTGGAAGATGAGTTGTACAGAGATCAAATCACAAATGCTTGGCAACTTGTACAAAGAAACCCTAATTGCAGCAAAATGCAGCAATTTGCTGACAACTTAGCAATGGAAAAAAATATTTCAAAAGAATGGAGCAAAACTCATCAGGCTACAATGCAAAAAGAACTGAAGGAAACTAAAGAGAAAATAGAAGCTTTGTTTCATGGAATTGAGGAAGGGGTTTTCAGTGAGGAAGAAAACAACTTAATGAAGGACTTGGAAAAAAAGAGAGAAAAACTACTAAACATTGAGGAAAAAAAGCTAAGGCTTAAAAACAGAGCATTATGGCTTGAAGCATGAGATAAAAACTCAAAATTTTTTCACAACTATGCAACACATAGAAGAAACATAAACACCATATGTGAGATAAAAAAAACTAGGAAGGTAGGCTTGTTAGAAATTTTAAGGAAAAGGCAGATGCATGAGTGGCCTATTTTCAAAAAATATTTAAAGAACCTGAAGGATGTCCTATATAGGAAATTTTAGAAGTCCTAGGGTTCTTTCCAATAATGATAACAGATGAGATGAATCATGAGCTAACTAAGGAGGTCACTGAAGAGGAAATCAGACACACTTTACACTCTTTACAAAAAGGAAAAATCCCAAGATTTGATGGTTTCACAGTAGAGTTCTACATAGGGTTTTATGAACTGATAAAAAAGGACATCCTTGAGGTGGTCATAGAATCCCAGGAATTAAGGAAAGTTTTGGGAAGCATAAACACTACCTTTCTGAGCCTGATACCTAAAAAACAAAAACCTCAAACGTTTGATGAATTCAAACCTATATCATGTTGCAACATGATATACAAAATCATAGCCAAGGTTATTTCCCTAAGACTCAAACCAGTACTAAGTGACATCATTTCTGAAGAGAAATTTGGGTTCCTAAACAATAGATGGATACATGATGTTGTGTCTCTAGCCCAGGAGACAATTCATACTATTAAAAAAGATAAACAAAAAGTCTTTTCCCTAAAATTGGATCTCGCAAAGGCCTCTGACAGAGTTAGTTGGACTTTTGTGAGATTGCTGATGATAAAAATTGGGGTAGCTTTGGAGGTGGTGGAATGGGAAATGGGATGCTTGCAATCCACTTCCTTCGCATTCATAATTAATGGGTGTGCTTCAAATTTATTCAGTCCAATAAGAGGGCTAAGACAAGGATGCCCTCTCTCGCCCTTTCTTTTCCTTTTGGTGGTAGAGGCCATAAGCAGGATCATACACAAATCCTAAATCATAGGGGGAAATAAAAGGCATAAAAGTCTCAACAACAGAGGAGGTAACACACACCCTTTTTGTAGATGATGTGTTGATGTTTGGAGAAGGATATTTTAGGAACCTAGAGGCTTTCCTAGCTCTAACAGAAAAATATAGCAGAGCTACGGGGATGGTGGTTAACGTGGAAAATTCCAATCTCATTCATAATGAGTTCCCAGAGGAAATTTTACAAAGTTCAAAGGAATAAATCCAATACGAAACCTCCTCTGTCGAAGAAGGGTTCAAATACTTAGGTTTTACTTTAAAACCTAACTGTTACTGCTATCAAGATTGGCTTTGGCTCTATCAAAAAATTGAGAACATAATAAACATATGGGAAAACTGGTTCTTATCCAGAGGAGGAAGATTAATATTGCTAAAAGCAGTACTTCAGAGTATCCCAGTATACCAGGCCTCAATCTCTTACATACCTAAAGGAATTCTAACAAAAATAACAAAGTTGTGTTTCTGTTTCCTTTGGACAGCTAGTAAGCAAACTAAGGGAGTCACCTTGGTAAAATGGAAGACTTTAGCAAAGCCTAAAAACCGAGGTGGTTGGGGCATAAAAAACTTAGAATTGTTCTCAAAATCCTTAGCTACAAAAACATTATGGAGACTACTTCAAAATCCTGAAAAACTCTGGAGTAAGGTCATTGTGGCTAAATGTTGTCTTGAGAACAACATCTTGGAATGGATTCGAACTCTGGACAAAACCTTTAAGAATGGTTCCATAGGGTGCAAGGAAATGGTAACGGCTTTCCCACTGATCGAACAATGGATAGGGTGGAAGATTGGAGATGGGAAGAAAGTTAGAATTGGAGAAGATCCTTGGATGGGGGAAGGGAAAATTATAAATTATCAACGCATCTAATCCAATATATAAAAATGCACAGAATATTCACCATAGTTGATGCCTGTAAAGATTCACACAGTAGAGGCCGAAGTCAGTGGAAAAACGCTTAAGAATTGGGACTGATAGGAGAGAACGTCGAGGAATAGAAAAAATTCCTAAATTTGTTAGTATCAAATCATATCCATCTGGGAAGTGATCAGAATAAACTGATGTGGAAAAAAAATCCTAACACTAGTCATTACACAGCGAAGTTAGGGTATCAAGAAGCCTCCGAAGAATAAGCAGCAGTAGGAGATAAAAAGTGGTGGTGGAAAAAGCTGTGGAATATCCAGTGCCCATTAAAAACCACAATTACGAAGTGGATAGCCCTTTCCAACAAACTTTTAACATGGGAAATGCTACAAAAGCATGGCTTAGAAGGACCAGGAATTTGTCCATTATGAAAATCCAGTAATGAAACGAGCTCTCATCTATTCGCTTCCTATTCTTTTG
Source organism: Pseudotsuga menziesii (assembly GCA_001517045.1). Taxonomy (NCBI): domain Eukaryota; kingdom Viridiplantae; phylum Streptophyta; class Pinopsida; order Pinales; family Pinaceae; genus Pseudotsuga; species Pseudotsuga menziesii. The sequence goes on from LPNX010136766.1 coordinate 309,968, forward strand.
CAGGAAACGTTGGGAATGGGATGATAAGCAAATTGGAAGCAGACAAACTTACATGAAGCAAATGTATCCTTGGAAGAAAAAACCAAATCCCAGTGGAATGATGAAAGGGTAGGCCCCTTTGAAGCTTTTCCAATTCTGTTTGTCTACAGTATATGGGAAGCCAGGAATAAAGCCATTTTCAACAATACATGGATTCCTCCTGACATTTTCATCCCCTTGTTAATGAGCAAATTACAAGAACACAAGAAGGACATAGCAAAGACCAAAATCAAAATAATCAGAATGCCAGAAATAAACAAAGAGATTCCATGGGCCTTCTTCGACGGAGCTAGTCAGGGGGAGCCTCCATTAGGAGGAGCTGGAGCAGTAATTTTCTTCCCATCAACTAGAAGGATGAAGATAAAATTTGCAACATGACAATCCTCAAATAAGAAAGTTGAGTTATTAGCTCTATGGGCTACATTAAAGGTGGCAAAAATCTCTTAGATTCAGGAAATCCAGATCTATGGATATTCTAAATTAGTGGTTGACTGGGAAAATGAAAAGAACACCATAAGAGCCCCACACTTACAACATTTGCTAGCATAAATTCAAACACTAAAAACCAGCTTTAGAAGGATTTCCTTCGGCCATGTCTATCGAGAACTAAACATGGAAGCAGACGCTCATTCAAAATATGAAATAGCCTATCATCTTGGTCTAATGGAGACAGAAGAAGTGTCAGAAGGCATTTTAGCATTCCACTATGAAACTTTATAAAGAGTGCAGAAGGTTTTTTGCAGTTTTGAGCGGGATCATAGTAAATGACAAACAAAAATTATGATAATGATTATTGTATCAAACAATCCTATTGTATTAAGGATTGTAATTTTGAGACAGCACGAACTCAATGTTCGTTATGATGTAAGCTTGTAAAAGCAGTTCATGTTTTATTCAATGAATAAAATGGTTTTTTTCTCAGGAAAATATATATATACTTTTATTTATATATGTAAAATATGTCCATAGATATAGGGAATGTTTGATCCATAGATGCTATTGTAAGTGTATCAATATACAAAAAATGGGATCATAATCCATATATGCCTAAGTATAGGCCTTCTCCTCAGCTTCCCCAACTGTGGCTACCTCTATAGCCTCCTGTAATGAAGAACAATCCTATCCACTCTTCTGAGAAGGCATAGCCAAGTCGACGGAACCCCAACAACATACTCCTGCATGATCATAGGGATATGATCCATCCGCAGTGTAGGGACATATTGGGTAATCCTAACCATCTTCCCCTCAATGACATGCAATAAACTGTCATCCACACCCTGTACGGGCCACATGAATGTCCTAGTATTCCCATCAGGGCGCATTGGTACAACATCTACATTTAAAACATAAAGAAGGGTCAAGCTCTTATACATATGTATATATAATTTTATGAATAAAAACTCATAAAAATCAAATAATATAAAAATAAAAACATACCTATCTCTCCCCATTCCCCCCTTGAGGGAGGATGAGTTCAGGGTCTCCTTGGAAATCTAGTCCGACATATGGAAACTGCTCGAGAGTAGGAACCTATCTTTCCCACTAGGTATATAAATCATCATCGTAACTGCTTTGGACCCTGACTCCGCCACTTTGACGGAGAAATATGTCTCCCCATATCGTAAGTACATGATGACAGGGTGAGAGCAGTGGTAACGGTACTGCATGGATGAGGGCAGAAACCCTATCGAAGAAGAAGGCTACCAAGATGTTAGTGTATCCAAAGTTCTTTCTTCGGCCCCTCTTGTAATCAGAAAGCTATTTTTTCATTATCAGGATCATCCCCAAACACCATTCAAACAATGTGCCCCGCATACTTTCTATTTCAAATCGCATGTGGGTTAGTGTTGAAAAGTGTAAAGAAAAAGAACCAACAACCCTAGCTACTGTGCTTACCGTCACTTTCATTGGGAAGCTAGTTATCTATGATATTGGGACGCATGTCCCTAAATTCTTTGTACCAAGTACGAAGTAATTATCAATATAATCTTGCATGCTCATAGGGTCACCACCGCTGTCAGTTCCCTCAAGGTTTACAGGTATGCCTCTGCGAGAAAGTCTTGTGATGAAATAAATATCATCTATTGTAAGTTCCAAAGCCTCTCCCTGGAGGTCAAAAATTCCAAGCTCATGGTCCCAATAGTCTACTAGAGTCTCTAATAGACGGACTTGCGCTCTCATATTGGACGTACAGAATTTAGCAAGACACTTTGTTGTAATGCTTGCAAGGTTGGGGCATCTCGCATTGCTTCTCAGTCAATGTCTTCGTCTTCCCTCTCTCTCCACTCTAAGACCATTTGTGTCTTCCTAATGCACATATCAAACCATTATAATCCATTAAAATTTTGCTGTATTGATGCGTTTTTTAAAATTTTAGAGGTCATGCAGTATTCGCGACTGTGCTTTCAGTACAGGGCAGAGCATACGCAGGTTGCAGTGCAGCAACCCGTGAATAAAACTCATATTCAAGACTGTTATTAAGCCAACCCATGAATGTTGCATGAGGCTCTTAGGGAACGCATAAAAACATAAAATTTTACACTAAAAATAAAAATTGAATGGATGGAAAGGAGGAGAAAAGAGAGATAGCCAACCTACAACTTGTGGAATCAGAATTGGTCCAACGGTTTTTCCATCGTGATCAAATGAAGTCTGAAGGTAAAACTTTCCAAATATAGTAATTTTTCCAAATGGTATGTCTATTTTGGGTTTTTGAACTATTTATAAGAAAAATTTCAATTTTTTAACCCATTGTATATAGTTTAAAATCAATTCTTAATGTATGGACTAATACCATGGTCTTTTTGCTAGCTTCAATAGGTCTTCGATCAACGAAAAAAAATTTCGTGTCGCATATAGGGTAGGATTTGGTCCTCATTGCACTTATACCTTATCCGTCACTAAACCCGAGGATCACTTTTTTGTCCATACCTTATCCATCACTAAACCCTAAGATCACTTTTTGTCCATGGACTATGGTGTAAAACCACTTTTACCTGGAACACATCATTGTTCTTCCGTGGATAGGGCCTCCTTCTCATGAGTATCCTAGTTTAGAACACTTTATTGTTTTTCTAGTACCCATGTCACAGATGTTTTAGGTTTACAGGAGCCTTCTTAGTTGTTTTTCATGACAAAATGAACCTCATTTTGCACCTTTTTATGAGCTATACCCGATTATAATGCTCCCCACACTTATGGAGTTTTCTTTAGGCCCTGGTCTGGCTCCCCAAAATAGATTAGAATGTCGAGTAAACTTGTTCATTTAGACTTGCTAAGAATAAGTGAACGATCATCTACATTGGTGGTAAGTTATCTCTTTCTCCGACCATGTAGATTATTTACGCAAAAGAGATACTCTCTTTTATGCGGAATTGAGAAGAGTATCTTCAAGAATAGGTTGATTTATTTTCCGGACCTGAGGGACTAAATTTACAAAAAAGGAACACTAGGTATGAGCTTAGTTTTCTCTTTTTCATGCTCTGGACCTAAACATGAAAAATATTCCGAGCGTACTTTATGTCTTTGTCATGCTCACAAAACCTAAATACCAAAGCATCAAGTTTACTGTTGTAATCCCCATTTCTCATAATCAAATGGATCTTTCCAAGTCATATTTCCTTCCTTCACACTCGTTAAACTCAGGCTATATGGTGCTTTTAAAGGTGCGTGGGTCTGGTATTAGTTTACCTCTTTTTCAAACCTTTTCGACTAAGTATGAAAAAGGTATACCTTAGTCCTCCGGGAGCTAAGAGAGTTTTTCTGTGGATTGTTTTATACTTTTCTGGCCTTAGGAGACTAAATTGTACGAAAAAGCACCCCCCTAGAGTCTTCTTTAGATTTTTTAGACTCTCAAAACTATGAAAACACCAATGAGCATCTACTAGTTCATGATCGTAAATCCACGAATCGGTGAATATCAATCATTATTCTCTCCCCTCTTCAAGCTTGTCAAAAATGAAGAGAGACTCGAGTTGACTTTCTTGGACTTGTTAACACTTAACAAGCAAGATAAGGAAGAATTTCTCTTTTTGGGTTATAAATAGTGGCAGAATGTCATCATTAAATAAAGCACTCTCTGAATTTTTCGATACTCATGTCTTAGTTTTCACTTCTATCTCAACTATTACTTCGATATTTTACTCCTCCACTTATCCTTTATACATGGGGAATCTGATCATGTCTCCTACATGACAGATAATTATAGCTGTCACATCTGCAAGTCAAAAGATTCCTTGGGTCATCTCTATGTTGTGCTCACTGTTCAAGGATCTGTACCTTTATCTGATTATCCTGATTCCCATCATTATCATCTCTCAGAATCCCTCATTTCTACCTTCCCCTATCCAGTTTCTTAGTCACTCTTGTGATCTGTTGAAGGATTTGTTTCCTTGCTCCTCACATCACGGTTTCTCATCATGAGCATCTCTTGAAGATGAAGACGTGGAGTTTTGACGATGGTACCTTAGGATTCACTATCCTTATTGGTGAACTCCTTTGCTTCAGTTGTCAACATCACTCATTTACTGACATTATGTTGAGTTCCTTCCATGTTCGACTTTAGATTTTCTATTCACATGGTAGGGATTGTATTGGTTACTATGAATGAATACCTTAGTTTCATACCTCTATAACCTAAGTTGTGCAAGATTGTGTTATGTTCAACAACACTATTTCCATATTTTGAAGACTCATCATTGTATATTGTGGTTTTGATGCACCTTTGTAATATATGTGTCCTTGCTTCCTATATCATATGATGTAATCAAATATTTTAAAGGAGATAGTTTTCGTCTTTATTGAACATGGCATCCTCATATATGATTTTGTATATGACTTTGATATGTATTGTTTCAGGTACCTCCCTGCAGCCTTGGTAACTGAGTTCTCAAGGAATAATGTTTGAAATGTATTTCAATCATCACTTCCCTCTGACCTCACACATTAGGGGGCATATGTTATCTTGTGAAATGGCACTTATGTGTATGAGTACTCACACTCAATGTGTCAGTACACAAAAGGACAAAATGGATAGAATTGGCCAAAACACTTTATATGTGCATGGGATTTGATGCATCATCCTCTTACCAGCTTGACCTATTTTTTGTAAGGTCATTAGGATGAATTCGCAACTATTTCCATTGCAACCCATGAATCATTCATGAGTATTGACATTGCAACCCGTGTATACATGATCAGGGTTGGAATTCGCGGGTTTCTCTTATGAAACTCGCGTATCATGCACGACATGTTCATATTAATAGTCGTGAATTCCCTAATCCAAAATTTAAAAAATATAAATAAGTTTATTCGAGGACAATTGGGCTCTTAATCATAACTATACAAACTTCCCCAACCATCTCAACCTTCATAAACTCTCTCTTTACTCATGTATAAATAGAGGGTAGGGGTTGAGGCTAAACATCACCAATTCTAGAGAAACTTTATGCTGGTGGTTTGCCTTTGGAGATCTTGGAGCAGCTAAACTCAATTCCCTTGGATAGCAGAGGAGAAATTGTTTCAGATATTGGTTGTAATCTTCCACAACTTGTTTATCAATAAAGAGATTATTTCTTCCAATGTGTCTTGGTACTCTTATGTATTATGATTTCTTAATTGTCTTTTCATTTCATTGCAAGCATATGATTTCATTAATCCTCTATATAATATATAAGATATTGCAGGAAAGGTCTGACTCTTTGCAGGTATTGGATATTCCCTAGAAGTTGTTGGAGAAATTTGGGATTGAAGAAGAAATTTAGGATCAACCATCATAAGCAAGGTACACCTAATTTCTTCCTTATTTCTTTGTCAAATTATTTAATGGTTGGATGCTTGCAATTTTATTTAGTAAGTTGGTAACCCCAGAGACCCTAGGTTATAAGGTTGTATTCTCCTAAACAACAGTTGTGTTTCACCAACACCTCCAGCTATGAGTGACCATATACTGCTTGTGAAATGTATAAATAAATCCCTCCTCTCCTCATTCATGCATTTGTTCATTTGAGGGTTTAGGAGTTTAGAGATTCGAGATATGGTATATGCTATTCTATTGCACTACCTCAGTAATCTATAGAATCAAAAGATATGTCTTCCTAGAAAAAGATTCACCAAGACATTACAAGATTTTATAATTTGATAAAAGATTTGCCAAGTTTTTACAATATTTTATAATTCAGTGAAATATTCGCCAATATTTTACAATATCTTAGTTTAGTGAAATATTTTCCAATATTTTACAATATTCTATAATAGAATGAAAGATTAGCCAAAAAATTATATATACATATTATATTATTGATAAAATAGTCTTCAATTTTTTCTATATATTATGGAGATTCACACATTTATTATACATATAAATTTTGGGGGTGTTCTTAAAATTATCCCTGATTATAATAGTAATGGTCTAATATTTGATTATGGAATGGAATTCTTTGAGAATGACATATTTACAAGGAGCCAAATTATTAGCGCAAATATATATTTGTTCCCTTTGATTACATATGCAATTGAAGAGTAGCCACAAGAGGAAGAATTAAGCTCTAATTTTGTTGTAGGTTCATGATGGAGTAGTTAGAGGGAATTTTTTTTTTCAATACCACACAAGAGATACCATTAATTTATCCTGATGGCCATCAACAAAATTAATTCTTAGTGACAACTACTTTCCCATTTTAGAGTGACGTAAGGATGCCGAGTTGGATAGTTGGGGATGGTTTCATGTCTAGAAAATCTAAATATCCAATAGAAACATGGATGGAATATATTAGCAATAGATACCAACAACTTTTTTCTTTATGGACAATAAATGAGGGAATTCTAGATGTTCATATCTATCCTTTGATGTTTTTATGTATACCAATAGTTAGGTTCATAGTCAAGCACAAGGGAAAATATCATGTCATTGATGACAAGCTTAGTTGGATTCCCTAGTTCTACAACTACGCTTAATCCAATGTCCTTTTGTTGTTTTCTTTTATAATAATAATGGTTATAATTATGCATTAAAAATTCCACAGCTAAACTATCAAGTAGGTAAAACAAAATTAGTAAATATTTTAGGAGTGGACACCCAATCTAAAACAACGTTTGCATTTTCAAAGTAAACTAGGCAACTACTACTACTATTATATATTACTACTAGTAGTACATATTTAATAGAAGGATCCTAATACAATTTTATTTATTTATCATAATTCAGTGAAAAGTATGCTGGTTGTAAGATTCTCATATATTCTCTAAGTTCCGTGTTGACTTATTGCATCTTTGTATTCTCAAGATCCATATCTTCAAACTGTTGTGAAACAATTTAAACTTCTTTGGTGGATGTCACAGTGGAACACAAAGACTACCTATGATTTGATATTGTAGATTAAATTCATTTGACGATATTTTCAATTATGTATTTAAGGTACAAGAACTTTGAATCCAAGCATTGTATTTTCTCCCGTTGTTCCATGACTATATCCAATTTTCATAATTTTGTGAGATGATGACATGTTCATTGCTTTGAATGGAATTGGTTGGTAGTATTGTTTTCATTGTTGTATTCCTCTTGTATTTTAAGGATTTTCTTAGTTTCAAGGATGTCCCACTAAAAATTACCATGATAACTTGAGCAATCCATGATTTAGATTTCCTAGGAAGGTGCAAGTTGAAATAGGGGAAACACCAAGAGATTGTATCATTTAGGTTTGGTGAGATGTGGAATGTCAGAGTCACCAAATTTCTCCTAGATAATTTCCTTTAATCCATTGGTATTGAGGATTTTGAGTACAAGACCACAATCATATATATCTCCCTTATGAATAAGTCTTGAAATATTTAGAGGAAGTTTGAGATGGGACAATGTAAGGGAATAATTACCATTCATATAATACCACCATCCAACTATGATAAAAATTGGAGCATGAATGAGTAACATGTAACAATGGTACAAAACTTTGGTGTTCCACCTCAAGATCAAATAATCATCTTCTGGTGATTCCAATCTCAATACAAAGACAATTCAAAGCCTCCAATCTAGGACAGAACCATAGGGGAAGGATACCAAGGATATAAATTAAGCAAGACAATGAATGTCTAATACCATGCCACAAACCATGAAAATAATACCACCATATAATAGTAAAAAATAACATATAATAATGAAACACACATAAAATGTTCCACCTTGTACATTTATAAGCACCTCCGAGCAATATTGTGCTTAAACTAATTTTTGGAATGATAGTCCCAAAGCTCAAATTGAAGATACATTAATGAGGGAAGGGAATAAACCCATAATTTTGAGGATTTATACCAAAATTCATATAGTTATAACATCCTTGGAAACCTCAAAAAGCAACCATTCCCATTTAAAATTAAGTTGAAGGATTAGATGATGATTGCCTAACTCAACAAAACCAATGTTCGGAGCACTAAGAATGCCTTCTTTATATAGTCAAGGTTGGGTTTATAACATATTTGTAAACCTAAAAAATACACCATTCCCATTTAAAAACCAATGTTGGGACCATTAATAGTTCCCTCTTGCTATAGTCAGGGTTGGGAAATGTTTCTCATTATCTTACCTTTGACAAAAAAATATATCGACAAATAGCATACAAACTTGAATGATGGAGTTGGGAAAGGCAAGTGTGGTTCCATTCCATACTCATCATGGATTTCAAATGCACAATAGTGTTACGTGCTATTAAATATGGATTATGAAGATTTGTTTCATGGTGTAAACTATTGGAATCTAATATTTCACGGTATTTGAAGGTGAAGTATCTTTCAAAAGTCCAAGAATTCCTTGGAATAAGGATCCAAAGGGTCACATATTATTGTATTTATATGTGTATCTTAATGAAGTAGAGTGTGTTTTTACCCCAATTATCATTGGCTATATGTATATGGTGGCATTGTGTGTTTGGCTGTGTGATTTACAAAATACCCCTATTTTCGCAATGGGTAATCTAATAGTGGTATCAAAGCATTCTTGATCCATGTGTCTAGTGGTCAAAATTCTACCAAGTCTACTCTCTCTGCACTGAATAATTGATTTCTTGCTAGATATCTCCTCTAGTGGGTGTATATTTCATCTCTATCCGCTACGAAGTCCCCTCCTCAGCCACATCTCATCCATGACCTGTGTATACTCTCAAGTACTCTACGTTGAACCACTTTGAAAGTAGATCCCGGTTTCACTTTTCTCTCCTTGTTCATATACTCTAGTGGTGTAGGATATTACATGAAGAATGTGAGAAATTATCTCTATGTCTATGTTTTGCAATCATGACCTCACCTCACTAGTACCTTCCCCTGTGTATTGAGTTCTTGTATTATAATATACTCATGAAAATTGGTTTGGTTCCTACATGGAAGGTTCTTGGAGGAATGATGAAATATTCTAGTGACATATCAAATGCCTAGAGATGAAATTCAAAGTAATGTGTTGAGAATTCGTGAGCCATTGTTTGCATTATTTGACATCCTTCAACTAGTGATTGCTCTCTTCCACCTAGTTCCCACTTCATATCTCAGTTTGCATCCTCACTCTAATCCATATTCACTTCCCACGTGACCTAGATGCAAGCCATGGTCTCTTTATACCAATTCTCGTGTTTCACTTTTGTTTAAGACCACCTACATAGGGCACAAATCTTATTGGAACATGGTGCTTGGAGGTTGCAAGACCTAACTAGAGATTTGAAATTTAAATATTATCCTTCTTGTGTACTTACGATAAACATGAAGGATATGTTGGTATCTACATTGAACAACTATGTGTCATTTTTCTAAAGCTCCATATTGGCATGAGTTACATTGGTAGTGAGAACCATTCAGAATATTATATGAGATCTGCATGTAGGATTTCCTCTCCTAAAAATGGACATTCTCTCATTCTAAGAAACCCTATGGATTGTGTATAATCTGAGCATGCTGGTGGAATGGTGGGAATAGTGTTCAATAGAATATTCTCTACTGTCACAAATATTACAACAAGAAATTCGTTGTCTAAAGGCCTCTTGTGGTAAACTTGAGCAACAATCAAGCATTCATTTAATACATGGAAATCCAGAGAGATTATTTTTTCCCTAGACATGGAGTTCTCTCTTCATAAAGTGGTTAATGCTCCCTTCATGTCCCTCTTTCCGGAGTCTTTTCTATGCATTTAATTTATTTAAATATTGGTAGGGTTATTGTAACTTTTATGGTGTTTGGTGTTAAGAAATGTAATCTTACTGGTCATTGATTAGTTGGTTAGTTGAGTAGTTGATTGGGTCACCTTATATTCATTAGTGACCCATATTATTTTTAGACCCATGGTATTGTCCCATGCTTTTTCTATTATGTAATACTATATATACTAATAGTTAATAATGAGAAGGAAATCAATATTCCCACTGGTGTTCATTCATTTATGCTTCATTGCTTTGTTAAACTTTAACATGGTATCATAGCATATAGCCTGATCTATTCCTTTTTGTCTTGGGTAAGCCTTTTCAGATAGTGGAAAGAACACACACGCATAGATCCGATCTTATTGGATTATGATCGAGATGAGAACACATCGACATATTTTTTTTCCTTCTTTTACCATTTTGGAGTAGTGACACACCCTGTATGAAGGAAAAGTGTGTCACTGACACAACTAACACACTCTGTCTAAAGGAAAAGTGCATCAGCGACTCACCCTCTCTCAAGGAAAAGTGTGTTAGTGACTCACCTTTTCTGAAGGAAAAGTGCTTCAGTGACACACCTTGTCTGAAGGAAAAGTGCGTTAGTGGCACATCTTAAATGAAAGAAAAAGTGCGTCAGTGACTGTTCACTTACAAAAATTTTAACTGACACACCCTTCTGTTGCCATGTTCTAGCTATACAAGTTGCGCCATGGAGTTAAAGGACCATATCTTTTATCATATTTCAAAATCCATTTTGATCGATTAAACAATCATAAGAATATGACTACTGCTAGCACAAGCACCTCAAATTTGAAGCAGATCTCTGGACTCGTACTAACCGGTACCAACTATGAGTTTTGGTCTATGAAGATGAAGACATTTCTCTATCTCAACAAATTTTGGGATATAGTTGAAACCGATTTCAAAGAACCCGATACAAATTCTCTGGATCCAATGTATAATACCCAAAAGAATGTCATTGAATCTCATCGAGACTGAGATATCACAACCAAATGTTTGATCCATAACTACATTGAGGATTGGATTTTCCAACATATCGCAGGAGATACCAACCCACATCAAGCTTGGAATATGCTTGCATCCTCCTATAAGGGAACATACAGAGTAAAAATGGTACTATTGCAAACTCTTCGAATTTAGTTTGAAAGTCTAAAAATGAAGGAAATTGAAACTTAGATCAGTTTATGACTCGGTTTTTGGGCATTATGAACCAATTCCAAACCTACGACAAGGTTATGGAACATAAATGAGTTGTTCAAAATATTCTTCGGTGTCTCACCAAGATATTTGATATGGTCATTACTACCATAGAAGGAGCAAAAGATCTATCTCAGTTTACCCTAGAATAATCTACTGGATCCCTTCAATGTCATGAAGCTCAACTCAATCAAGAATAAGAGTCGCTGACAAATGCTTTCAACACCCAAGCTTCCCTCAAGATAGGTCAAGGTAGAGGAAGAAGAGGCTGAGGGTCTTCTCATACAGAGGATAGAACCAGTCATGATCATTTAGATCACTTAGAGCACTCTAACACCACTTAAGGTCAGAGAGGGAGAGGTAAGAGATGGACAAATGAGTCCAATATTTAGTGCAACTACTGTAAGAATTATGGACACTATGAACAAGAATGAAAAAAGAAGTAAGCAGACCATAATAGTGGCAAAGCCAATGTCTCTAAAGAAGAATAAGGCTCGTTAGAGGTTATGTTCCTCTCCTATCAAGCAACTGAAGAACACTAAAACTCATATTTATGGATACTAGATAGTGGTTGTAGCAATCAAATGATAGGAAACAAGTCACTTTTCTCTTGTTTCATTTCCTCTATTGTCATGAATATCAAGCTAGGAGATGACTTTCTGGTTCTAGCAAAAGGCAAAGGTATTGTTCCTATATTTACAAAGCGTAATGAAAATAAGTTTATTCATGAGGTTTTCTATGTACCACATATGAACGTCAATCTTATCAGTATAGGTCACTTACTTCAGAATAAATATGATCTTTGATTTTTCGATACATATTGTTCTATTTATGATAAAACCCCCAGTAGGAGACTCATAGTTAAAGTTGAAATGACCAAGCATAGGATATTCCCACTGTAACATCATGTTTTTACCTTGAATTTTGAGATTATTATGAATAATCCTTGAGGTCATTCTATAACAAAATACCCAGCTGCTTACGATTTTGATATCTAAAAATTATTGTAGGGACATATTATTAGAGGGAATCTAGTTTCAGATGACCCAGAAAAGATTGAAACAATTAGCTACTGATGAGATATGACCCAAACAAAATGGTATGACTTATGGATTTCATGATAAATGAATTAAAATTGGTTAGTTTTGAATGCGATTATATGAATGATTCTATTGTGAATGAATGAGAAATTATGTGAAGTTATCAAGCAAGAGTTAAGTTGTATATCTTTGAATGATTGACAAATAAAGTATTGTGTAGCATGTACTTTGATGGTTTGTCGAGTGTGAAAGGAAAGGAAAGGACATGAACAGAAAGAAAGCATCACTATGCAAAGTCAACGACTATGGCAGGTGAAACCGATATTGTTTGTAAGGTTATTAAATTATGATATGTTTAATGCGCCAGGTGTTATATGTACAGGTGATGGGAGACGATTTCCAATCGACCCACATCAAGTGACAGGACTAAGAAATTATATGTGTATGGCTAGTAACTACATGGCGCAATGAGCTTTGAATAGAGGGAGGACAACTCCATCTCATCAGATGCACATTCCGTGAGGGTAGGCCATGAGGCGGTCACTCACGAAGACTATACTAGGGGGGCACGCAATAGGGATTCATCCTTATTCCCCAAGAACCACCTGGCTGTTTGTAAGGTAGGAAAACTGAGGTAACATTGGTTTAGTCTTCACAACCAACTCCCTGTCTGGGAGAATTATCGAAAGGGCGTGCTGGGAGCATAGCGCCTTGATAATTCTGGTTGTGATGAGAATGCAACGGTAATAAATTCCCAGTTGAACTAAAATGGAAATAATAAATAATAACAATAAGAATAATAATAATAATAAATAATAGAATGATTAAATAATAAATAAATGAACATAAATAGAATAATAATAATGAATAAATAAATAAATAATAGTAATACTAAATGACTAAATAAAGTAAATAACTAAACTAAACGGAAGATTAACATTACAAAAATAAAAAACCTAAGTAAATATAATATAAGATAACAAAATATTGGTGAAGTAAATAAAAATAAATAAATAAAATACTTAAGAAAAGAATCAGTAAAACTAAAAAGAATGCATGGATGCATTGTTATTAATGAAAGGGTTAATAAAAAGGAAGAAAAGAAAAGATTAGGGGATCTTCTTTTTCTCTTTCAGTCTGCCATAATTGGAGCACGAATCGATTTTGTGACTCAGAGGAGACTACGGAAGAGTGTGGTCGAATACAATGTAAGTGAGGTTGGGAGCCCCCGAGCAATAGTATGGCATTGTATTTCGGTTGCTAACACATATTGTTAGCCCCGTTGAGCTCAAGGGTCTCGGTGGAAGGAGAGTGCCCATTAGGGAAAGGAAGGGAGGAAACCAGTGGGTTTACTTGGATTGGAAATCCATTCGTAGTGTACAGCAGACAATCTAGTAGCGGCGAGTTGCAGAGAACTAGCACATATTGGTGAGCTTGCAAAAGTTTTCGGCAAGGGTTTCAACGACAAAAGTGGACCTCGACAACAATCGCAACTCTCGGAAATCAAAACAAGTCAAACTTATTTGGTGTTAATGAATTAATGTTTATATTTTCATATTAAAAGATGTAGGAAGATTGTGAATCTTATATTGTTAAAATTATGTTTTCAATAAGTTTATATCATTAACTGGTGATCTTAGGGCGTGGATATGTAAATCATTAAATTAAACCTTGCTTTAAATTTGTAGTTTTGTCAAAATATGCATACTCGATCGTCAGACTTTACTTTTATATATTCTGTGAAAACCTTAAGATTTAACCCAAAAAAAAAAAATCTATGTCTCCTGACTGATTGTTACACATGGTATCAGAGCGAAGTTTGAACATTTAGCCATAAAAGGCTTGTTAAACACTTTGATTCATCTATACTAGTCTTTCTGATCATCTTGTGATATAGGTCTCATATGGAATTCTATATATCTAAATATTTTTGGACAAGTGTGATGTAGATCTATTATATAAATTTGTCCCTACTCATATATATATATAATAAAAACCTAATGGGTAAACATGCATCACTTGTTTCTAGGATGTGACAAGGTTTCATTGACGCTTAATTCTGAAATAGTCCTTCAATAAGAGTTGAGAGAAGATTGTTTGATTACCTTTATTAGAGAGCCCCTTCTTATCGATTTGGGCGTGAATGCCTAGGAGAAGAATATGTTATTTTATTATTATAGTTTTTATTTATTTATTTTTATTTTAGCGCTTTGCAATCCCAGTGAAGGAGGCCTCGATCTGTCTATTTTTCTTAACAGGTATAGTGCAGTGGCCATGCAGACTCGACATCTACATACCCACATTGGTTGTTGTCAATTTGTTAGCTATTGATTACTTGTGCAAGTACCTTGAGAGTGGGATGACCTAAGAGGGAGAGTCTACCCATGAGTTAGTTTTTACTACTCTATATTTAAGAGTTAGTTATTTCTTCTGTGTCCCTCACAATTTAGGTGTGGACATGCATTACGGCACCCTTGCGGAACTAACTATGAAGAGGGGCGATCTTCTGTGAGAGACTATGACCCGTGCAATTAAGTCATTGACATGCATATTCTTGTTTAGAAGGGTGTTCTATACAGGATCCGACCCTAGGAAAATAAGTTATTGTTGAGTATATTTGGTGGAAATGGAAGTGTTGGGTGATATGATATATCAGTGATAATGTATTTATTTTATGACTATATGGGTGCAGGGCTACCCATCAGTAATCTATAACTATAGTATGTAAATGCAACTTAAGCGAAGAGATAGAGTGTTGCTCATTTTTAATTGACTAACGCTTCTTCCTTTTAGTTAAAATACTGCTTGAGCTTAGAATGCATGCGTTCTTCTAGGGGTGGGGTGTTAGTACCTGTTGCGACTGCTACTGCAACTACTAACTGTGAGATGTCATTATAAACTATGCATTGTTACGAGTAGTTGTTGTCTAAGTAGCTTGTTAATGAATTGTATCTAAATTAATAAACCTGTAGAGTTAACTCACCCAAATATAATCATGGTTGTAAACTAAACCATGAAGATTCTTATCCTTTTTCTCATAACTTCTTGATTTTTCTACACTGATATATCACCTAGCTTAGAGAGGTAGTTCTTTCATTGCTATATTCAGAAAAATATAATAGGTATTGTGACCCTATCAATTAATGAGTGGAGCTTGACCCAAAGAATGAGATGTGACTCTAGAGATTGAATGGAACAAAAGTTTTCAATCTTGTTAGTTGATCAACCATTGAAATTAATCAATCAAGACTGCTTGGTTGTGGACACTGAATCCTTGATGTTGAATGGTATAGTAGGGTTGAACTAGAATGGCATTGAAATCCACCAGAGTTAATACATTATAAGGAATGAGGGTGTTGCCGAATTTGAGGAATTCAAGCCTGGACCTAAAACCAACCTTTAACCCAATTTATGTTTTACGACCCAAAGGATTGTGGCATTTCAAAGAAATTGTAAATAACGCACCTCATTAATTTGTTTTCACCTTAATATAAACATACCTCTTCTCTTCCATGCAGAATCAAAATGCCATCGATGCAGGACTATAACCGCGAATAGCTAGGCCCCACGTGTCTTGTAATATTAGAAGCCTCATGGCATAGTACACGATATTGCCTGTTATGGGCTACCAATGTCCTGGTAAGCTCTTATTGTGATAATTAAAATTTGTATTAGAATATTGATCACTTCCATTAAGCTTAAGGAACCCGACATGGTTTGTCGATAGTGGAAATAGTTTGGTACTTGTCCAATATAGAATTCCTTGAGGTAGCTTGGATGGTTTGGAATCTTGATAGACCATCCTAGGAGCTATGGAAGGATGACTGCCTAGAATTATGAGTGTCTATAGATTGTGAAAACTCATGGCGACCAAAGTGCAATGGATTCAAAATATACTGTTAATAGTATTAGTATTGTTTTTTTTTATTATAATCATGGAATATTTTATAGCTATGCAAATGCAAGAGATGCAAGAGTCAATATGTTCGAGAGCTTAAGGAGACAAACTTGAAATCTGTCTAATCCCATTGATTTCCTAGGTGACCTTATTATGCCATCCTAAATCTCAAATCCTGTCAAATTGTCATGTATGCAACCTCCAGCATAGAAAATGAATTTCCATAACTTGGAATAAACCTAACGATTTGGTAGTATGCCCAATAGTGTAGTAGTGCTTGGTGTTATTCCTAGGTCAGTCATCTGCAAATAAAATACCAAAGCAATATTCTAAATTAAATCGCCAATAGAATCTTAACCTTATCTTTAGCTATCTAAAGCTAAGTAATCCACATCGTGGTTTCCAAAGCAAAGGTGTAATTCCCCACTTTCACTGCGTAGGTTGACGGTGCATTCAAAAATCCTAGCACCTCGTGGAGGATGGATCTTTAGGCGCTAATGGTTGCAGCATCTACCCTGTATCCTAGCATTTTGGCTTTCATCTATGACTTACCACCGAGATGCTACCTGGCCTTAAACCTCCCGCTATCTTACACCTTCCAGTGCTAACTTTCTCCAACCACCCTTTACTGTAGGAAAGCTCCTGCCACCTTTCCTCATGCACGTTGTCTCCATTTCTGTTATTTTGGTTCAAAGCCCTCCTTTAGCTTGGCCTATCAACCTTTGATTTCTTTGTGGTATTTGGAGCTCTCACCATCTTTTGTTTACTCTACAGTGCATCTTGTGGGAATGGACAACTTTTGACGAACTCTGTGTTTTCAGGGCACTCATCACCTTCGATTGACCCATCTGCGTCTTTTAAGGGAATAGACACTATGCAAGGCAGCGGTATCTTCGACTCACAGGTACTTCTTTGTCTGTTGATATATTTATTGTATTATTTGGTGTTGGGGCTTTGGTTGAAAACTCCTTTGTCTCAAGGGTTTCTTTATCCTCTGGATGCAACCACCCCACACGGAGTCCACCCTCTTACCTAGAGGGATAGTACCAACCATGATTAAAAAAGTGAGAATTTTATTGTTTCTGTCATAGGGTTTATTATTTTTTGTATTCTTGGGGTCCTTTAGGTCTAGCTTTTCTGTGCACTGTCGGCTCTGACTTGTTTATTGTTTTCACTGGTCTTTCTCCTCTAGGGTTTCATTTTCTTGATCGTTTTTTCCTCTCCTGTTAGGTTCCTTCTGACAATATCGGAGGCCGGTGGACCTATCTCCTCTTCCGAGGGTGGTGGGACTACTAGAAACCCTCAAAACCTGCCATCTTTTCACTCCCGATGTAAGACCAAGTCTATAAAATATCTGGATTCCAAACGGCATTATGTATTATCTCATGATGTTTTTTTCGATAAGGTTGAGACCCTCTACTACAGAGCTCTCATCGGGAGGCTCGAATACTGTACTATGACCAAAGAAGAATGGATTGATTGGGCCATTGAACATTGGAAGCCCATGTGCCTACCATTAGTTTTCTAGCGAACAAATGGTTAGTTTTTGTTTTCATTGAGGAAAAGGGTGCCATTTATATCATGGATACCCTCTGGAATATTGAAAAGGACTCTCTGGTATTAAGTTGTTGGCATACAGGTTTTGATCCTTTAAAAGAGAGAGTCATCAAGCAACACCTATGGATCCTTTTTCCTACCCTTCCGTTCCCACTTTGGAACAAGGAATTTCTTACTGGTCTGGAAAATTATCTTAGTCGTTTTATGGCCTTAGAGAAGGAATTTCATCTGATTTTCAATAAAAGGATGGCTAAGGTGCTCGTAGAACTGGATGTTTCTAAAGGTTTACTCCTTGACATTGACATTGTGAGTGGTGATCACATTATCAACCAAAGGATGGACTACCTCCATATGCCTTTCAAGTGCAACTATTGCCATGAAACTGTCCACTTGCAAAATTCCTATGCTCTGCTCCTCCTGGGTGTACCTGTTCCTTGGGGATTTTCCCTTAGTCCCTCCCTAGTACCCCTATCCTCTGATGGTCCTTATCACACTGGGTGATATTATTTCTTCCTTACCTGTGGACCAGTATGTCTCATATTCACCTTCACACTTTGAAGGTATTACAAAAGGGGAACTGGTGTACATTGAGGATGTGGAGACCTATGCTCACCTCTCCCGGCCTACTCACTCTGAGAACACACCTGTTATTGAACCTTTACTTATCCCTACTTTCTCGCCTTCACCACTAACTTCCTCTCCTCAAGCCCCTATTCAGACACTCGCTCCAGAGGGTCCTCCTCCTTTTACTCTGGAACTTTTTCCCTCTCTCCCAATTTCATCCTCTTATATCCTCAAACTGCACCAGCCCTACTTCACTCCCTAGCCCTAGGGATTCACCTTCTTTCCTAGATCCCTCTCTCTTCAAATCTCTTTCCATATTTACTGATAAATCACTAGTATCTCCTTCAATGCTTTCGTTGGATTCTATACGCTTTGAAAATGTGACTATTCAGAAGTCAAAGAAGACCTTTCCCTCTGACTCTGGTACTTCTGGACTCTACACTATTCTCTCAGCCAGACTGAAGGTAAAAGCCATATATTCCCCCTCCACATATCATATTACACCACAGGTACTTAGAACATGTACACCTAAGGGGTCTATTATTTCATGAAAATTATGTCTATGAACATCCAGGGTTTCGATGGGCTTACCAAATAAAAATCCCTTTGCTCTATATTCTCCGACTTAAATCCTGACATGATCCTCATCCAAGAAACCATGTGTAACTTCTCTCAGGCTCTCTTTCTGTTCTCTAAACTTAAACCTAGATGGGTGTTCTATGCTTTAGATTCTTCTGGCCTATTTGGAGGTCTCCTTTCGTGCTGTAACCCTCTTTTGGTTTGGTGCAAAGCTTACTCGTCCTTTGTTGGTATTCTACTCAAAGTTGGTATCAAGGGTATTTCTAATGTCTTCTCTATCATCAACTATTATGGTCCCTAATCACATCCTATTGCCTTTTGGAATAATGTATCGATTGGTGGCCTATTTGCTCTGCCTAATCTCCTTCTTGCAGGGGACTTAAACTTTACCCTCTCCTCATTTGAACTTTGAGGCATTAAATCTTGTCTTGATCCTCTGTCTTCCTACTTCTATCGCTTATTTCTTGTAACATTATGATTGATCTCCATATGTTCTCTCCTGGTCTAACTTGGAGAAATGATTGCATTTTTGGGATGAAGGTATAAGCAAAAGACTTGATCATTTTCTCATCTATGACCATTTACTTTCATCCCTCTCTTGTTATAGAACTTGGGCCACCCCCTCTGATGCCTCTGACCACTATCCCATCTGCTTGGAATGGGGCCCTCGGTTCCATACATTTTTCTACCCTTTCAAGTTCAATAGATCCTAGCTCTTCGAAGATGATTTTGACTCTGCTGTGTCGTCCTCCTGGATGACACCTTCACTACTCAGGCCTTGTGATCGCCTGGAGGCCCTCTCCCACAAACTCAGCAGACTTAAAAACTCTTTCAAGGCCCGGGAGAAAAAAAAACAAATGCTCCAGGAAACATGTACTGTTGGACATTAAATCTAAGATTTCCTCCCTCCTTCAAATCTCCTCTTACTTACTGACTGTATCCGAAGCCGATAGTCTGAGGAATCTGAAAATTAAAAAATAAAAATGCCTTGCACATGAGGTATTTACTCTAAGGTTGAAAAGTAGGGCTCTGTGGATCAATGAGGGGGATTCCAACACGAAGTTTTTCCATTCCTTTGCTTCGACTAGAAGAAACTCTAAGGCTATCTAGTCTCTTAAGGACCATGAGGGAAATCTGATCTCTGAAGACTCTCCTCTGAAAATTTTGGGCCAAAAACACTTTTCCCAACTTTTTGAGGATAATGGTAGCACCAAAATTACAAACCAACTAAGGGTGATTAGACTCTTCCCTTATTATGTGCAAGAGATGGAAAAATAAGGTTTCCTCAAGGCTATAACCCTTTCTGAAGTTGAAACGTTTTTGAAGGGGTTCAAAAAAGATAAAATTTCGGGTCCTGATGGATGGCCGATCAAATTCTTCCTACCTTTCTTTGACTTAGTGGGGGAATATCTACATTGTGCTGCTGAGCAAACTAGACATGGGGGAAAATTTACTTGAGGTGTAAATTCTACTTTTCTTACACTAACTCCAAGTGTGAAAAGCCTCTCTCCTTTGTTGATTTTTGGCCCATCTCTCTGTGTAATTTGGTATACAAGATCATATCTAAAATTGTTGCCCTTTGTCTTAAACCTATCCTTGACAGGGCTATTTCTCCTCAACAATTTGGCTTCCTCAAAGATAGACAAATAACAGAGCTAGTTGGTATTACTCAAGAAGACATCCATACTATAAAAACAAAAAATCTGAAGGTCATGGTGCTGAAACTTGATTTCGTTAAAGCTTTTGATCGAGTGAATTGGACATTATTGAGACTTGTACTCTTACAAATTGGTATTCCTATGGAAGGTGTTAACTAGATCATGAGGTGTATATCCTCTTCTTGTTTTGATGTATTAGTTAATGGGACACCTTCAGATTTATTTCCTGCTTCTAGAGGGATTCGTCAATGTTTTCCATTATCCCCATTGATGTTCATATTGATCATTGAGAGTCTCAATCTTATCATTAGTGATGCTCATAGTAAAGGCCATATTAAAGGGATCCAGGTCACTCCGAGACAGACCATTACACATCTATTCTTCGTTGATGATGTAATCTTATTTGGTCTTGGTGAGGTGGAGGAATGAAGTGCATAAAGATGCTCTGGATTTATTTTGCTCTGCGACAGGTATGACGGTAAGCAATGAAAAGTATTCCTTCTTATATAATGAGGTCGATGAGAATACCAGGAGACTCATCTCTACTTTTCTTCCATATAAAATGGAATCCATTACTACATCCTTTAATATTTGTGATACCACCTAAAACATCTGGGGTATTGGACAAATGATTGGAAATGGCTTATTTCTATGTTTGAGAAAAGGATCAATAACTGAAATTACAGACTCCTCTCTCTTAGTGGCAGAGTCATCCTTATCAGATCAGTGCTCACAGGTTTGGTTGTCTATTGGTTTTCACTAGATCGCATTCCTATGTCTATCCTGAACACTTTAAGATGCTCTATCTTTTCTTTCTCTGGGGAAGCTCAGATAGACATCAGAGATCACACCTGGATGACTGGAAATCCATTGTTGCTTCATATGAATTCAAAGGTTGGAACATCAAACACCTCGATTGGTTTGGGATCTCTCTCTAACTTAAAAGTATGTGGAAGCTACTGATGGGGAATGGCATCTGGAGTTAGATTGTAACACATAAATATTTAAAAGACAGGCATGTTGATGTATGGCTCTGATCTCAATCATTTTCTGTTGTAGGAACTCCATATGCCTGGAATGGATTTATCAAAGCTCTGTTTTGGATTACCTGTAAACTTGGTTGGAAAGTTGGTAATGGGATGAATATCATATTGGGAGTCGATCCCATAGTTGGCCTCAATGCTTCCTACATTCTCCTTGAATATTTCAGGGATTATCTATCAGATTTCGGGATCGCACACTTAGCCCAGGCACAGAACCTTGAACGAGATCCTCACAGTCCTCATTATTGGTATTCTGCAACTGATTTGAATCTGGGGGGTATTTGGTATGATCACTGGACATCATTTGTTAAAGGCCTTACTCATGGTGGTATAAAGATTAGGAATACTGAGGATTCCCTTCTGTGGATGCACAACACAAAAAATGGCATGGTTACAACAAGGAAATCTTATGATTTCATTGTTTCATCTAATTTGTCCCTGGCTCGACACAGTTTCCACACACAGCTGTGGCACTTTAACATTCCTCTGAAGATTAAATGTTTCATCTGGCTGGTCATTAAAGATAAAATAAATACCTAGGATAACCTAGTTAAGAAAGGTTGGAATGGTCTCAACAGATGTAGCCTATGTAAATGCAATGTTGAATTGGTAAACACATCTTTGTGGACTATATTTTTGTACATGAAACTATCAACAGCCTTCGCAGTGCCTTTAAATGCTCTCTGATCTATACTAATACTTCAGTATTGGAAAATATCGTTAACTCGCTTGGAAGGAAGGATGACTAATCCTACCTTCCTTTTTTCATCTGGAACTTATGGAAGACCAGGAACTGCTACATTTTTTAAGGGGAATTACCATATTCTTGTCGTCTTTGTCACATCATCATGCAAAATGTATCGGCTTACAAGGTGCCTCGGCTAAAGGGGAAAAAATTCAAGAACATTGGTAGTCCTCCTATCATCTCCTACCACTCTGATTTTTTTTATGGGGCTGTTGCGAACTCTATTGGAGGTGTCGGTATTTTTTTATTAATCAGTCAATCTCATCATTTTCATATCAAAATGGGCTGTGGTAAAAATACTAATACTCGAGTAGAGCTCTTGGCTCTATGGGCCCTCTTGTTCTTCTACACAGAAATTGGACTTCCTGGTTTACATATATTTGGAGATTCTTCTGTGGTTATAAATTGGGCAAAAGAAAAATCTTCTCTCACTATCCTGGACTTGGAGGCTTGGTGTATCAACATTAAAACACTTTCTACTTCATTTTCTTACATTGATTTTAAACATGTCCATAGGGAATATAATGAGAGTGCATACATATTATCCAAGGAAGGGCTCATTATGGCCTCAAGCCTACTATCCTTTACAGAATTCTGTGAAGGTATTGTCATTAGGGAAGCTACTATACAACTATTTTAGAAGAGCTTTGCTCTATCTGACCTACTCTTTTCTTTTTTAGTATGGCATTTGAATACTTTGATATTTTCAGCTTGCTGAACTTCACCTCTGTGTGATTGATAAGAGACACTTCCCAGAGCCCTCCCTTGGATTATATATCTGGGTTCTTTGTATCTTCTCTAGTGACTTTGTTTAGATAGTCAGATTTTCTATTATGTGGTGATGAGTGGATATATTATTTTCCCTGTGTGTTCGGTCTTCTTGACTCAGATATTGGACATTTGACTTTGCATTGAATGATAGTCTTTGATGATGTAACATGTTACCTTTGATTCTTATGAATATCAAGGAACTGCTATTTTTCTTCTGAAACAAAAGTTGGCATTGACATTGACCTTTAGATCATAAACACACTCGTAGAAAATCACCACCATTATTGCATGCAAACCTAAACCTAAATCGGTGGTACATGGTAGCGTCTCGTCTAACCTTATCTCCTTGTTCACTTGTCTTTAAACCAAGTGAGGTCAAATCATTATCTTTGTTTAGGATTGAGTCTTAAGTCACGTCTACATTATTAGTCCCTGCCAAGGCAGGGATTATAGCAATTGATAAGTTGTCAAAACTACATTGACTTTTTATTAATTTTAACAATTTTATAGTTACTTTATAATGTTTTGCTAAAATTAATTATTAATTTTATTTTTTTAAATAATAAAATATGTTTTTTAGTTTTTGAAATTAAAAATTACTATTTTATAATTGGTCACAAGCTTTGATTTGACTAAATAACCCTGGTTGGAGGTGACAATTAGCTTTTAAAAAATTATTTTATTTGAAAAAAAATATAGAATTGCCACATAATTAAAAAAATGTTAGACATATTAATTATTTACAAATTCCAAAGCATCATTAATTAGTTTTAAATTGCTCATTTATGGCACCTCTACTTACACTTTCAATTTCCTAGAATTCCCTCAAGATTTGATTTAAATGCTTCAATTCCTCAAGATTTGATTTGATTTGATTATTTTAGATTTAATATTCATTTAAAAATTCCATGTTTTAATTTTTTTTAATTTACAATGATATAAACATAAAATTTAAAAATATACTTTTTAACTTTTATAAAGTTATAATATTAAAGTTCAATATAATTTACAATTTTTATAATGTTTTAATATTAAAATTGGTTTCTTATATATATATTTTTTTTTAATTACTCAAGACTTTTAATATAAAAAAAATTTCATTATTACCTAAAAAGGCAATAATTTTTTATTAAAAAATAAAAACAAAAACAAAAAATTAAATGAAACTAAAAGGATTAATCTTTTAGTTAGCCTTCAAAAACTCACATTAGTTATATTTTTGGATTCATATTTGGTTTTAAATGTTTACTTATTTGTTTTTATAGTTTTGTTCACAAGTATACAATACATGGTAAATAGATGATATTGTATTTTTATTAATTTTTTTACCAACAAAATTAATAAGTTTACTCAACAAATTGTGATTTTAAACCATTCAAAGCAATTTTTTTGTTAAAATGTCATTTAAACAATTTATAATAATAATGTTTCTAAGACAATATAAAATTAAATAATTTAGAAAAGAAATCAACATTACATAATAAAATGAAATTAACCTTACATGTTTTACTCAATATATTATTTAAATTAAAGAATTAAGTTAACATTACATAAATTAATGAATTGTTTTACTAAATATATTATTTTAAGTAAAGAATAAAGAAATATATTGGTTAGTAATATATTTTTTTATGTTATATAGATATGTTAGTATATGAATAGTTTTTGAAGATTTAATTTTTTAAATTTATAATAATAATATTTACAATGCAATATAAAATTGAATAATTAAAAATATGGTATTTAAAATTAAATAAATGAAGTCAATCTTACATGTTATCAAGATCTTTTTTTTTAAATGCTGCAAATTATGAAAAGATTATTTATTTAAAGTATTTATTTTGTTTATTAGTTTTTTTAGTTATAAAAATGAGTGAATTTACTTAATAAATTGTGATACAATCAATTAACTTTGTTAAAAAAATATGAACTAAAATTATCATGACACAAAATAATCTTGAAATAAGTACATTGTCTATCAAAAGATAATGGTTGTCCATCATAACCATTGCACATTATCTAGTAACTATTTAACATTACAAAATAAACAAATAAAATTATATAAGTAAAGTAGTGATTACATATAATCATTCACAAAGTCATAATCCAATGTTGATGTTAATTACTCAAACAATAAAACAAAAAAAAAATATAATACTAGGGTAGGGACTAGTTCCTTTGCAGCTATTGTACTTGTGAAGATATAGTGGTGTCATGGAATCCAATAATAAAATAGAGTATGTATCTTTATTTGATGAGTATGGAATCCAATAATGAAATAGAGTATGTATCTTTATTTGATTATGGAATCCACGTGTACCTAAGTTTAAATCTGTTATATAAGGAAATAGCAAAACATATGGGAGAAATAACGTTATCTAGGTTTGAGTTTATATTTGATTGCCTAATATTTCAAGTTGTATAGATATATAACTGCAATCCCAAATCTATGTGGAATAAATAGTTTAAATGTACATATGGTTTTATAGGAAAACACTCCAAACATTAAATTAAAATGGTGAATTGGATTGGGATCTAAATGGCTGATGGTAGACACGTTTGGCTAAACGACGAGCTTTAAATATGAAATAGTCATTTTGGATTATAATTCAAATCATTCTAGTTATATGGAATTAATTAATTGTGGGTTGCTCCATAATAAAAGAATCACTAATTTCAAATTTATTATTTTAGAAAAACAATAATATGTGTTTAAAAAAAATTGATAAAAAGCCTATTGTAAAATTGTTTTTATATATGTGAATAAGCATATGGTTGACGTTTAATGATGGTATACATGTATTAAGTGTATACTTGCAGTGAAAATATTGCTTTCTTTCGTATTCAGTGCAAGATAGACCTATCTGTGCATAATGGAATTAACTACTATAAATATATAATGGAAGATTCACAAGTTATATATACATTACATGTACAAAGGGCTCGGCTTGTATAAATTATTCTTATTAAAAAAGGGATTGATAATTATACACATACTTCATAATAAAAATCAATTATAAATTGAATATTTGAATATGTACATATTCATCTGGAAAAAAGTGTAACTTAAATGAATTTTAATAATAGGAATTGTAAGTTGTATTTTGTATTTTGTCTTTATGAAACTTAAATGAATTATAACCAGCGTAGATCCAGCTTTACCCGGCTCTATCATGCGCCGAGAGGGATCAAATATTTCGAGGTGCAAACCCTACTTCAACAATTGCACTCCAAAAAAGGGTCTTGTTATAAATAATTTTATCATCAAGAAGAATGTCATGTGCTTAGCTTGCTTGCTAGATCTACAAATTTTATCGTCAGATTAGTGCGGATATATGTATGGATTTGATTACTTTTCAGAATAATATGCAACTACGAGGAAGAAAACATGGGTTTTATCTCTAGAAAATGTTATGGATGATATTCGTTTTTTACATTGACTGTTTTAATAGCTGTTTCAATTTCATATTGGAATAATAGAGAGATTTGGTGAGCTTATGAATGAAATAGAAAATGGATGTTTATAAGAACTACAACGAACTGATATATGAAAATTATAATGAACAGGCCTGGATGTTGAAATGAGTATGAGCAGATTTGAATTACATGAAAATTGAGCGTTTTACCTAGGTGACAGTTTTGATTGGATAATTATTTTGTGACACCATGTCATTTGGTCAGCAATCCTCAGGTATCTATCAACAAACAACATAGTGAAAAAAGAATTTACATGGAGGTATTTGCAGCAATGGTTTACATGCATATGTCTGGCATATATATAGATGGCGAGGAATAACACATTCGAAAATGTTGAAGGTCTGTGAAACGTATGGCATATAAATACGGTAAGGAGTAACACATTCGCAGGGGCATATAATTTATTTTTATCAACATCAGCATGGCAAAACACATTTGCAGGGGAATATATTTTATTCTTTCAACATTTTATGATTTCCTACTTCTTGGTTTAGTAAATCTGGATGCTAATTCCTGTCAATCTATTG